>CAUYRH010155216.1:0-32944 GCA_963574655.1 Perodicticus potto
CATATTTATGTCTATACCAAAAGTCCTAAATTGTAAAACAAATCTACTAGAGGTAATAAATGATTTGGTTCAGTTCCAAGGTATAAAGTTAATATAAAAATATCAATTTCACATCTCTGATTTAACAATGAACAATTAAAAATGCATAGAAATGAATTTAATAAAATATATAGAAGACCTATGCATTGACTACTACAAACCATTGATGAGAAAAATTAAGAAACATATATGCCTTTGTCCATGGTTCAAATCTATAGATGTGAATTTTTTTCCCAATTTGATTTATTGGTTAAATAAAATCTGATACAAAATCCTGAGGGTTCTTTTTTTTTTTTTAGGAATTAACAAAATTATTTTAAAATTTGTATTGAAATGCAGAACACCTAGAATAGCCAGAACAAATATGAAAAATGTGAGTGAAAATGGACTTATATTCCAACTTCAAAATTTACTATGAAACTATGGTAATTAAGGCAATGTGTTCAATTTACAAATAAGTAGAATAGATTATAGTTAATCTAGAAAAAAATCAGCACATATATAATTAATTATTTTTTTATGACAGTGCCAAGGTAATTCAATAAGGAAAGGACAGTTTTTTCCAACAAATCATGCTGAAGTAATTGGACATCCATAAACGAAACAACAGTCCTCAATTTTTAACTCATACTGCATAAAAAAAATTCGCTCTGAATTGCAGACCTATGCACAATATGTACAATTATAAAACTTTTAAAAGAAAATAAGAAAAAAAATCTCTTCATGATTTGGGTTAGGCAAACTTTTGTTACAACCCCAAAAGCCCAAACCAAAATAGGAAAAATAAAAGACTGATTAAAGTTCAAAATAAAAAACTTCTGTTCTTAAAAAATATTTCTAAGAAAATGAAAAGGTAAGAGCTATGAAAGACAGTGAGAAATTCTTAGCAAAACATATAATTGGTTAAGGAATTGTGTTGTTTCTGTCCAGAATATATAAAACTCTTTCAACTTAAGACAAATTAAGAAACAGTCGACAGAAGATTTAAAAGTGACATGAATATAGACTATATATGAATGTCACATACACTTGTGAAAAGATGCTCAATGGCATTATTTACTAAAACTACAATGAGATACATGTACACATCCTCTTAAAGTTCTTAAAACTAATAAGACAACTTTGAATGTTGCCAAGAATAAAGAGCAACTGAGAAAGCAGAAATTGTTATAGTCACTATAGGAAATAGTTTGGCTGTTCGTCCTCAAACAAACCATTATATAAAGGTCCATCAGTCCTGTTCTTAGGTATTTACTTAAGAGAAATGAAAACATATGTTCATATGATAACTTGCAATCAGATATTTATAGCAGCTTTATTATAGTAGCTAGCTCCAAACTGGAAGCAACTCAAATATCCATCAACAAGTTAATGGAAAAATAAATAGTGGTTTATCCATAAAATTAACTACTATACAGCAGACAAAAGTAGCTAATTACTAATAATTTCAATAAAATGGAAGAATCTTTCACTTAGTATGCTAAATGAAAGAAGCCAAATGCAAAATGTTACATCCTGTATTATTCAATATAAATGAAACAAAATGAATAATTATAGTGACAGAATATGGATCAGTAGTTATCAGAGGCAGGGAACAAAGGAAAGTGATTGATTTCAAAAACACATTTTGTAATGATTACCTGCATCATGACTATGTTCACCATGATGTGATTGTATAAATTTGTTAAATCTGATTGAATTGTGCATTTAAAATCAGTGCATTTTATGTAAACAAGGCCAATATAGCTGATAAATATAAATTTATACTTTTTAATTTATACTCTTGTTTTATGAAGTGATAACACTAACCAGCAGTTCTAGAATCATATTAAATAACAGTGGTAATGGGATGACTGTAGGCTTTTTCCTGATCTCATTACCCGTACTTCCCTTATTTCACTGTAAGACATTATGATGGACTACTGGTTTATAATTAAATGTCTTTGTCATGTTTACTAAGTATCTTGTGTACCTGTTTGGCTACATGTTTATACAAGGAATATCTTGTTGGTACTTACCTATGTGATTAGTAAATTTTATCAACAGAGTTTCTAATATTGAATCATCCATATCATACTAGCATAAGATATGCTTTTTTTTATATGTTATTTTTTAAATGTAGGAGTTTGCCCTCAGTTTTTAAAAGTGAGATTATTTACCTGTTCTGGTCTTTGCTCTATATTTATTAAATTTGTTATCTAGTTATAATTTATAAATGAAGTTTTCCTTCTTATTGTATGTTTTGAGACATTTTAATGAAATTGTATAAATTTCTTGAATTGACATTGCTGACTTTTGAAACTACCTAGGTCACACACCTTCTTGTAGATATTTACAACTTTCTTTCATTCTCCAAGGATTGTGGAAATAAATTTTGGTAATTTCTATTTTCCTTGGAAGTTTTTTATTAGGAATAGTTTGGTTTCACTAAGATTTCTTGCTTTATAACAATATAATTAAATAGATCTAAACATATTATTCTATTATAATTTAAAATATGCTTGCATGGTTTGTGATTTATGTTTTCCTTTCCATACCATGTTAACATTGCCAGAGTATATCTATGATATTGGGTTTTTTTCCAAAGAGGCAGCTATTAGATTTATTTACCAATTGCACATTTCTGTAATTTCTTCTTATATTTTGGTTTATTTTGTTACACTTTTCCTAGTTCCTGGTTTTTAATTTTTAGTTCATTTGTATTCATTCATTTTATTCTATAGTAGACACTTTAAATTATAATTTTTTCCCTAAAATAATTATGGTCATATTCTCTTTGTTTTGATATATTATGCTTTTATATAAAAAATTGTCAATTTAATTATAAAAGTTTTCATTTCCCAAAGATTTTATTCTACATTATTCTTTAGACAGTGAGGACCCAGTGAAGGGTTTGACCAAGGAAATGATATGATCACATCTATGAAGAAATACCTGACAACATTCTGAAGAATGGATTGCAATAGAGTGACACTTAAGATGAGGTTTAAGAGGCTATTGCAAGAGTCTACATACATGGTTATGACTCTGATATGAGCAAAAGTCATGCTGCTGAAGGTTGATGAGTTAAAGGAAGAGAAGATGGGGAAGCAGAGAGAGTCTGATCACACACTGAAGCAGACAGGCAGGGCCAGCTATGTCTAGAGTATAGCTTTGGATAAAATGGTAATCAGGTAAAAAAGAGCTAGTAGGGAGTCGGGGGAATCTTTGAAACAGAGAGTGAGAAATAAAGCCTAGTGGGGGGAAGAGTAAGATGGTGGCCAAGTAATAGCTTCCTTGCAACTGTGCATGGTGAGTCTGGGGAGAGAAGACTCCAGGCATCTCTGGTTGGTGGGATCTGGCCAGAAATATCCTTTTGGGGACACAGGGAGTCAGTGTGAGACTTCTGGACCCCGAGAGGAGGACAAAAGCAGTGGAGAACTGGCAAGTGTTTGTGTGTGTTTGTTCAAGTTCAGTGTGATCCCGCTGGCAGCTGTAAGTACAGCAGCAGTGAGATTGCAAACTGGAAAGGCCTTACCTGTGAGCTGTTTTAGTTTTTTTGGGACTTGACACTCGGTTGAACTAGCTTGGGAGAACTTGGGCAAGAGTGTGGAGAACTTTAAGTGTTGTCTAGCACCCCAGACTGAGTCGTGGAGCCAGATGGAACTAACAGTGTTCAGCTGTGGGCTGCACTGAGCCATTGTGAGAGAACTGCCCCTAGAAGCTCCACCCTCAGGGTCCCAGAGCAAGGATCAGGTGGGAGTGACTAATCTAGTGACTGAGCAGCCTGAAGGTGGGGACTTATAGCCCTGGCCCTCAGGGGCATAGAGTGAGACCGGTTTTGGCACACTGGGTAAGTGGATAGCCACGTCAGGAGTGATCCCAGGAACAAGTGCTTTCCTGGGAAAGCTTCTGCTTAGCCAAGGTTAGCAGTTTAAGGTGCCTTTTAGCAGGCTGAGGAGAGATTTAGGTTTGAGAAATCAGTAGAGGCCTCAAGTCTCCATCTCATACAGCTGTATCAGCATTGTGATTAACGTCTCATACCCTAGAAGATAACCTGTTGCCCAGACAATATCCAGCAAGATATATACTACTTTGTTTTTTGTTTTGTTTTGTTCTTTAATTTCAACATTTTCCCTATAGATTTTTCTTTTCTTTTTTTGCTTTCTTTTTTTCTTCATTTTTCTAGTTTAAATATAATTTTTCCATTGTTGCCTTTTTCAACAGTTAGAACTTCATTTTTGCTAGTATATCTACCCCTATTATTTGGTTTCCCCCCTAGTTTTATCCCATAAAGTTTTTTGTGTGCTTGTTTTGGTTTGATTTATAGCATTTTTGTCTTTCCTATCTACTTGGTGGAAGTGGGGTACTGTGTCCAAATAGGCTAACAAAGCACTGCTGACCTCAAGGGAACCAACCTGGCACCTCCTGAGGTTGGGGGTTTTTAACGTTGGGTCAAAGTAACCTACTGTGCACCTATATTGCTCCTGTCTCCCCCTTACTGTGCCTCTCTTCTTTTTATCATTATTCCCTTTTATCCATCCCCTCTCCATTCTCATTTTTTTTCCTTCTTTTTTCCCTTCTTGCTCCTTAATCTTCTCATCCTTTTGGTCCTGTACCAAAAGGACTCATCAAAACCTAGTCTAGAGGCACAACAACTTAGAGAGCAAGAGGAAGTGAAAGGAAAATTAGGGCAAGGAAACAGATAAAAGAAATCACTCATGAGAAAGAATCAGCAGAAAACTCCTGACAACATGAAAAATCAGTCTAGAGCAAACCCCGCCACCCCCCCGCCCTCTCGCAAGGGACCATGAGGTGGCTATTGCAGAGGATTCTACCTATAAAGAAATGTTAGAAATGATAGAAAGAGAATTTAGAATATAAATGATGAAAACAATGAAGGAAATGATGGAAACAATAAAGGAAACTGCTGATAAAATGGAAAATATCCAAAAGGAAATCCAAAAACAGAATTAAATAAGAGATGAACCATATGACTAATATCAAAAGGATATAGCAGAGCTGAAGGAACTGAAGCAGTCAATTAGGGAACTTAAAGATGCAATAGAAAGTATCAATAACAGATTAGACCATGCAGAAGAAAGAATCTCGGAGGTAGAGGACAATGCTCTTGAGATAACTCAAATAGTTAAAGAGGCAGAAAAGAAGAGAGAGAAAGCAGAATGTTCACTGAGAGAATTATGTGACTTTATGAAGTGTTCAAACATACGAATTATGGGTATCCCAGAAAGGGAAGAAGAATGCCCCAAGGGAATGGAAGCCATACTAGAAAATATTATAAATGAAAATTTCCCAAATATCACAAAAGATTCTGACACGATCCTTTCAGAGAGATATTGGACTCCAGGTCACCTCAACTCTAACCAAGCTTCACCAAGACACATTGTGATGAACCTGTCCAAAGTCAAGACAAAAGAAAATATTCTTCAAGCTGCCAGGAGTAAGCTCCAGTTGACCTACAGGGGCAAATCCATCAGGTGACTGCAGACTTCCCTAATGAAACTTTCCAAGCAAGAAGGACAATGGTTATCTACCTTTAATCTACCTAAACAGAACAATTTCCAGCCCAGAATTTTATATCCTGCTAAGCTAAGCTTTAAAATTGACAGAGAAATCAAATCATTTCCTGATATACAAACATTGAGGAAATTTACCACAAGACCAGCTCTACAGGAAATACTTCAACCTGTTCTTCACAATGACCATCACAATGGATCAACAGCAAAGTAAGGTCTCAGAAATTAAAGGACAGAATCTAACTTCCACACTGATGCAAAAGATAAAACTAAGCAATTGACTCTCACAAAATAAGATGAATACAACACTACCACACTTATCAATTATCTCAATAGATGTTAATGGCTTGAATTCCCCACTGAAGAGGCATAGATTGGCTGACTGGATTAAAAAACACAAGCCATTCATTTTCTGTCTGCAGGAAACACACCTTCAAAAGACAAATTAAAACTCTGAGTTAAGGGTTGGAAGACAATTTTTCAGGCAAATGGAATTCAGAAGAAAAGAGGAGTTGCAATCTTATTTTCGGATGCATGTGGATTTAAAGCCACTAAAGTCAAAAAATATAAAGATGGTCACTTTATATGGGTCAAAGGAAAAATACAACAAGAAGACATTTCAATTCTGTATATTTATGCACCCAATTTAGATGCTCCCAGATTCTTCAAACAGACCTTACTTAGTCTGAGCAATATGATAGCCTATAACACCATAATAACAGGGGACTTTGACACTCTTGTTACAGAGCTGGACAGATCCTCTAAACAGAAATTAAACAAAGATATAAGGGACTTAAATGAGACTCTAGAACAACTGTGTTTGATAGACGCATATAGAACACTCCATCCCAAAGGTAGAGAATATAATTTCTTCTCATCACCCCATGGAACATTCTCCAAAATTGATCATATCCTAGGACACAAAACAAACCTCAACAGAATCAAAAGAATTGAAACATTACCTTGTATTTTCTCAGACTATAAGGCACTAAAGGTGGAACTCAACTCCAACAAAAACGTTCAACCCCACATGAAGGCATGGAAATTAAACAACCTTCTGTTGAATGACAGTTGGGTGCAGAAAGAAATAAAAGAGGAAATCATTACCTTCCTTGAGCATAACAACAATGAAGACACAAGCTACCAAAACCTGTGGGATACTGCAAAAGCAGTTTTGAAAGGAAAATGTATCGCTTTAGATGCCTACATTGGAAAAACAGAAAGAGAGGGCATCAACAAACTCACAAGCCATCTTAAGGAATTGGAAAAATAAGAACAATCTAAGCCTAAACCCAGCAGAAGAAAGGAAATATCCAAAATTAAATAAGTAATCAATGAAATTGAAAACAAAAGAATCATTCAGAAAATTAATGAAACAAGGAGTTGGTTTTTGAAAAAATAAATAAAATAGATCAACCTTTGGCCAGACTAACTAGAAATAGAAAAGTAAAATCTCTAGTAACGTCAATGAGAAATGATAAAGAGGAAATTACAACTGATCCCACAGAGATACTAGAGATCATCTCTGAATACTACCAGAAACTCTATGCACAGAAATTTGACAATGTGAAGGAAATGGGTCAATATTTGGAATCACACCCTCTCCCTAGACTTAGCCAGTAAGAAATAGAGCTTCTGAACAGACCAATTTCAAGCACTGAGATTAAAGAAACGATAAAATATCTTCCAACAAAAAAATACCCTGGACTGGATGGCTTCACACGAGAATTCTGTCAAACCTTCAAGGAAGAGCTTTGTTCCGTACTGCAGAAAGTATTCCAAAAAATTGAGGAGGAAGGAATCTTCTCTAATACATTCTATGAAGCAAACACCACTCTGATACCAAAAACCAGGAAAAGACCCAACTAAAAAGGAGAATTTCAGACCAATTTCACTAATGAATATAGATGCAAAAATTCTCAACAAAATCCTAGCCAATAGATTACAGTTTATCATTAAAATAGTTATACATCATGATCAAGTGTGTCATTCCAGGGATGCAAGGCTAGTTTAACATACACAAGTCCATAAACGTTATCCACCATATTAACAGAAGCAAAAACAAACACCATATGATCCTCTCAATAGATGCAGAAAAAGCATTCGATGAAATCCAGCATCCTTTTCTAACTAGAACACTGAAAAGTATAGGCATATGTGGCACATTTCTGAAACTGATCAAAGCTATCTAGGACAAACCCACAGCTAATATTTTACTGAATGCAGTAAAACTGAAAGCTTTCCCTCTTAGAATTGGAACCAGACAAGGTTGTCCTCTGTCACCATTACTATTCAAGGTAGTCCTGAAAGTTCTAGCCAGTACAATTAGGCAAGACAAGGAAATAAAGGGCATCCAAATGGGAGCAGAGAAGGTCAAACTCTCCCTCTTTGCTAATGACATGATTTTTTACTTAGAGAACCCCAAAGACTCAACCACAAGACTCCTGGAAGTCGTCAACAATGACTTGGGATAGAAAATCAATGTCCACAAGTCAATATACGCCAATAACAGTCAAGATGAGAGGTTAATTAAGGACACTACGCCCTTCTCCACAGCTTCAAAGAAAATGAAATACCTAGAAATATACCTAACAAAGGAGGTAAAGGACCTCTATAAAGAAAATTATGTAACCCTAGGAAAGGAAATAGCAGAGGATAATAACGAATGGAAGAACATATCATGCTCATGGCTGGGAAGAATCCACATTGTTAAAATGTCTATACTTCCCAAAGCAATCTACCTATTCAACGCCATCCCTATGAAGATACCAACATTGTACTTTCAAGATGTGAAAAAAATTATTCTTTGTTTTATATGGAACCAGAAAAAAATCCCATATAGCTAAGCCAATTCTTAGTAATAAAAACAAAGCTGGGAGGCATCACCATACCAGATTTTAGGCTGTACTACAAAGCCATTCTGGTCAAGACAGCATGGTACTGGCATAAAAATAGAGACATAGACATTTGGAATTGAATAGAAAACCAGGAAATTAAACTAACATCTTCAATAGACCAATAATCTTCAATAGACCTAATAATCTTCAATAGACCAAACAAGAACATACTTAGGGGGAAAGACTCCCTATTCAATAAATGGTGTTGGGAGAACTGAGTATTTCCACACATAAAAGACTGAAACTGGACCCACACCTTTCTCCACTCACAAAAATTGATTCATGATGGATAAAGGACTTAAATTGAACGCATGAAACAGTAAAATCCTCAAGGAAAGCATAGGAAAAACTCTGGAAGATACTGGCCTGTGGAAAGACTTCATGAAGAAGACTGCCATTGCAATTACAACAACAACAAAGATAAACAAATGGGACTTAATTAAACTGAAAAGCTTCTGTACAGCTAAGGAGACAACAACCATAGCAAATAGACAACCTACACAATGGGAAAGGATATTTGCATATTTTGAATCAGAGAAAAGCTTGATAACTAGGATCTGTAGAGAACTCAAATTAATCCACATGAAAAAGGCCAACAATCCCATATATCAATGGACAAGAGACATGAATAGAATCTTCTCTAAAGAAGACAGAGAAATGGCTAACAAACATATGAAGAAATGCTCATCATCCCTAATTATTAGAGAAATGCAAATCAAAACCACCCTGAGATACCATCTAACCCCAGCAAGAGTGTCCCACATCACAAAATCTCAAAACTGCAGATGCTGGCATGGATGTGGAGAGAAAGGAACACTTTTACACTGCTGCTGGGACTGCAAACTAATACAACCTTTTTGGAAGGAAGTATGGAGAACCCTCAAAGAACTCAGGCTAGACCTCCCATTTGATCCTGCAATCCCATTACTAGGCATCTACCCAGAAGGAAAAAAATCCTTTTATCATAAGGACACTTGCAGAAAACTATTTAATGCAGCTCAATTTACAATTGCCAAAATGTGGAAACAGCCTAAATGCCCACCAACCCAGGAATGGATTAACAAGATGTGGTATATGTATACCATGGAATACTATTCAGCCATTAAAATAATGGAGACTTTACAGCCTTTGTATTAACTTGGATGGAAGTGGAACACATTCTTCTTAGTAAAGCATCACAAGAATGGAGAAGCATGAGTCCTATGTACTCAATTTTGATATGAGGACAATTAATGGCAATTCATTTCATGGTGGGGGTGAGGGAAGGGGAGAGCAGAGAGAGAAAGAAGGAGGGAGGGGTGGGGAAAGGAAGAGAAGAGAGAGGGAAGGAGCGAGGGGGTGGGGTCTTGGTGTGTGTCACGCCTTTTGCGGACAAGAGCAATTGTAAGAGGGTCTTTACCTAACAAATGCAATCAGTGTAACCTGGTTTATTATACCCTCAATGAATCCCCAACAATAAAAAAACAAACAAACAAACAAACAAAATAAAATAAAATAACGCCTGGAAAATTTCTTCTTTCTATGAGACCACAGCCATGATTGCTGTTTATAAGACACTTTTGAGATGCAAGATATGGCTGGAAAGTGGTTTTTGAGAGTGCCAGTCCAGGTAAGATGGAGATTTGTAGATTATGCATCAAGACAGAATCCATGTGGATGGAAAGAAATTGCACTTAGGAAGGATTGTTCTAAGAATTGTGCACGTGGGCATGTTCGCATTGAAAGGGGAAAGGGTCCATGTTGAGGGAAATTCTGTCTGTTTTTTGATAATGACATTATGCCCAAAATTCCTAAATTTCTGATCCATCATCCAAAGGCATCTTCCTCTGCATCTTTCTTTTCTTTCTTTCTTTTTTTTTTAGTGACAGAGTCTCCCGGGCAGCGCCTGCGGCTCAACGGAGTAGGGCGCTGGTCCCATATGCCGGAGGTATCCAGTTAAAACCCAGCCCCGGACAAAAACTGCAAAAAAAGAAAAAAAAAGACACAGTCTCCCTCCTTTATCACCCTCAGTAGAGTGCTGTAATGTCACAGCTCACAGCAACTCCAGGTCTTGGGATTAGGCGATTCTCTTGTCTCAGCTCTTGAGTAGCTGGGACTATAGGTACCCGCCACAACGCCTCACTATTTTTTTGTTGCAGTTTGGCAGGGGCTGGGTTGAACCCGCCACCTTCAGTATATGGGGCCAGTGCCCTACACACTGAGCCATATATATGCATATTATTGCATTTTCCTTTTTATTTTTATATGGCATTTTCTTTATTGAATCATTATCTGACATTGTTTGCCTTTCTAGAAGCTTTCAATCTATACCCTTTGCAACCCTCATTCTATGTTTAACTCTAATGCGTTTTGTATCCTGGCTGTCCTTTAAGACATTCCTTTCCTTGAAGTTCTCTCAACTAAAGGATTCTTTTTTTTAAGCCCCAGGATATGAGAGATTTGTTAATCCTACCACATAGACTAATAAAAAAACTGGGTAAAATGATTTTTTAAAAAATGTTTGAAGCCATTGGAGGTTTGTGGGACCATCCAGTACTTGAGGGTCTTAAATACCAAAGCACACTGAGGTGAGCCTAATATTCTGTTGCATTTTCCTCTTCACACATTGGCTGATTCTCAGATGTATAAATCCAGAAATTCAGAGGCCAAACAGACAGTGGTATCTATAGGGAAAATAAGCAGTATTTTCAGCAGTTTTAGGGTTTAGAAGAAAAGGTTAGTATTCAGGCTACCAACACGGTTAGGACTCAAGGTGCCAAGACTCCAAAGTCAAGTGCATTGCAGGTGTTTTGCCCTCAAGGTATTTGTCAGTGTGCAGGTGGGGTGGAGCCCGGTGTTGGAGAAGTTGGACAGGGAGTGAAAGCTACAAGACTGAGAAGCCTTTTACAGCTCTCAGATGTCTCATGATGCTTAGGAGTAAAAGATTAGAGTTCAGAATCTCAGAAGGAGGAAAGACACTGATAAACAGCCCAGATTTCTATTTGGGGCCTAAGAATAGGGCAAATTGAAAATAGACCAGGCTTGTGAAGTTCGAAACCCAGTTTCTAATCAGATCATCCCAGTTTAGATTAAGGAGATCTGCCCTTAGCCTGATGCCGGAAAAAAAAGTGAATCATTTCTGAAGGAAGATAACATTACCCACAGCCTGAAAATAATTTCTATAGGTTTTCATACACATTTCCAAGTATTGAAATAAAAACTTACTGGGAAGGCCAGAAAACAAATGAGCAAACACATTAAAAAAAAAACAACAATAGAATTAAAGCTGCATGCAATCTAGCTGTTAGAGATATCAGGTGCATTCCTACGAATAATTGTGATTAGTACATGTAAGTGTGTGTGTGTGTGTGTGTGTGTGTAAAGACAAGAAAACATTCTCTACACAACCATCATCTATCAAATAGGAATTAAATGAAAATTCTAGAACTGAAAAATCAACAATTGAAAGTAAAAATATCCAAAGTTAGGTTTAACAGCAGATTCCACACAACAAAAAAAAAAGAAATTAGTGACTTTTGGAAAATTAGTCTGTTGGAAGATGTAAAACATCTGGCTTGAAGCAGAAAAGGGAAAGGTGGTACAAAAATACAGAGAAGAGCATAAAAAAGTTTGGGAATGATAATTGTCCTAAGAGACATGTAGAGAAAATGGCCATGTGGGATGACAATTGCTGAGAATTTCCCCAAACTGAAGAAAGATATAAAACCACAGATTTTAGAAAAGTTATGAAACTCTCCCTTCGAAAGACAGATTTCTTTCAAAGAAGGTTGACTTTTCAATAAGAATAGTGGAAGGCATACAACAATGGAATCATAGCTATAGAAAGCTTAAAGTAACTATCAACCTAGAAGTAAATGAAAGCCAAATAAGGGCTGGGAGCAGTGGCTCACGCCTGTAATCCCAGCGGGATCACTCTGGGAGGCCAAGGCAGGTGGATGATCTCTCAGGAGATTGAGACCAGCCTGACAAAGAGTGAGATCCCATCTCTACCAAAATAAATAAAAAGGAAAACTAGCTGGGCATTGTGGTGGCACCTGTAGTCCCAGCTACTGTGGAGGTTGAGGCAAGAAGATCACTTGAGACCAAGAATTTGAAGTTGCTGTGAGCTATGATGCTACAGCACTCTACCAAAGATAACAAAGTAAGATTCTGTTTCAAAAATAAATACATAAATTGGTGTGGCGCCTGTGGCTCAGTGGGTAGGGCGCCAGACCCATATACTGAGGGTGGCAGGGTCAAACCCAGACCAAACTGCAACAACAGCAATGAAATAGCCGGGCATTGTGGTGGGTGCCTTAGTCCCAGGTTCTCGGGAAGCTGAGGCAGGAGAATCGCCTAAGCCCGGGAGTTGAGGGTTGCTGTGAGCTGTGTGACGCCACAGCACTCTACCAAGGGTGGTAAAGTGAAACCCTGTCTCTGAAAAATTAAAAATAAATAAATAAATTCTTGGGGTGGGGTGGGGGCTTGGTGTGGGACACACCTTTTGCGGGACAAGACACAATTATAAGAGGGACTTTACCTAACAAATACAATCAGTATAACCTGGTTTCTTGTACCCTCAATGAATCTCCAACAATAATAAATAAATAAATAAAATTAAAAAAATGAAAACAAAGTAAAAATGTTTCAGACAAAAAGCGAGAGAAATTTGTCACCAGTAGACTGCACTAAAGAAAAGTGCTACCAGTTGTACTTCAGGAGGCAGAGTCCACATTCTACTTAGGTTTTTACACTCTCACTCTCCACGTGCCACCGCCTTCACCACAGGCTACACATACCTACTCATTTGAGGCTGTCGTCACCCGTTAGACAACCGTATGACATGAGGTTTGTCTTCTAGCTGTACTGTGTTATGTTCATTCTTGTCACCATTACCTACTTAATACTCTCCCTCACCCATGTTTTAAGAACTTCGGAGCTGTCAGCTCAATCTTCCTTTCTAACCCAAGTCTAAGCATTGACTTTGGTAGCTGCACTTTTCTATATGTTTTGTGTAGTGTTGAGAATGGCATATTTCCCAGAATGTAAATCTAGCTATGTATTTCTTCTACTTGAAATAGTCCAGAGGCCATCTATTGCTTCCAGAAGGAGGGGTAAACTCCTTTGCATGGAGAATGTGGCCATTAAATATTGGAGCCCTTCATCAATCACACAGTTTTCTCATCCTGCTGACCCACGTGCAGTTCTCAGAAGGGAGTGTGTGCTCTCAGGCCTCCATGTCATTGAATATGTTACTCTTGCTGCCCAGAACCCACGTCAAGCCTGACTTTTACCTATTTTGCCTGTTCAGCTTTTACTGAGGAATTCACACATTCAGTGTCTACTATACAGTGACAGTATACCATGCCCTGGAGATACAATGATGAATGAGATAGAAATAGTAACTTCCTTCCTTGAGCTCCCAATCTACCTCTTCTTTGAGGTTCACTTTAAGTATCACTAGACATTTTCTGATCCCCTACTTCATAAACACATACACTCTGGCCTATAAACTTTCCTCTCTGCCCAAAGCAATCAAGGTTCATCTATATCATCAGACTTACTACATGAACTGCAATGAATGGCTTATTTGAACAGCTATTCCTTTAAACTGGTGGCTCCCAGACTGTGAACCGGGGCACCACAATGTGTAATGATCACCATGAAATACTTTATACACTCAAGAAAAACAAAGCACATCTGTTGGAGACAGCATGAATCCCTAGCACAAAAAAGCTTGTGGTTTCAGCATTAGATCAATATATTTTTTTCAATGATGTCATATATTTGTGAAGTTGAGTTTTCAGTGGTTGCTGTGATCAAAAGCTAGGATTCCACAAATAACATGGAACAGAAAAGGAGGGAGGTGGTATACAAACACATCATATGATTAAAAAAATTTAGAAGTTGTATACTGCCCAACAGGTGCTAAGTTGTTAGTACATAAATACTTATTAAGTTGTTTAGATCCAGCTACTTTGTAGATATAACTGGTCAGTAATTCTTTTGCCTCAGTAGGCCTCATCAAGATTTTTTTTTTTTTTGGCTGGGGCTGGGTATGAACCTGCCACCTCCGGCGTATGCGGCCGGTGCCCTAGTCACTGAGCCACAGGCACCGCCCAAGGTAGGTCTTACATTTTCTTTCTTTCTTTTTTTTGTTTTTTTTTTTGAGACAGAGCCTCAAGCTGTCGCCCTGGATAGAGTGCTGTGGCATCACAGCTCACAGCAACCTCCAATTCCTGGGCTCAAGCGAGTCTCCTGCCTCCACCTCCCAAGTAGCTGGGACTACAGGCACCCGCCATTTTTTGGTTGCAGCTGTCATTGTTGTTTAGTGGGCTCGGGCTGGATTCAAACCCACCATCTCAGGTGTACATGGCTGGTGCCTTAGCCCGTTGAGCCACAGGCGCCGAGTTGGCCTCATCAAGATTTTGATGAACATTTATGTGGTTTTCTTTTTTTGTTGTTATAAAGAAAAACTTTAATTCTTTAAAAACTTTATGAATATTTCTTTAGGATAAAATCCTACAGTGGAAATGAAAGATCAAAAACTAGGCACGATCCACAATTTCAAGAGAAATGGACAAATTTTTTATCAATTAACCTTAGCAACAATTTAGAAGGATATTAATTTCCTCAGATTAATTCTGATTTTACCAACATTTTAATATTTAATCTAGTCATTTCTAAGCCAGAAGCCTCTAAAAAGAAATTGTGTCATGCAAATGTTCATACACAGAAGGTAGATCATAAAAGTACTTGTGATAAACAATTTGAAAATATGTATCAAATATCTTCAAAATACATTTTATTTGATCTCTTAAATATCCTAAGAATATAGTGTAAGAAAATAGAAATACATCTTCAGATTGTGGTATTATAAAGTAACAAAAATATACCAGAAACCTAAATACCCAACAATAAGGGATTAGTTGAACATTTTATAATGTATATTAATAGATTCTACGCTGCCATTTAAAAGCCATATTTTAAATAAAGAATTAGTCATATGGGAAAATGCTCACAATTCATGTGAGTGATCAAAATATGATATTTATATTGTATGTATGTGATACAGCACACAATCCCAGTTCGTAAAGTTATTTGTAGAGAAGTTCTGTCACCTGACCCCTACTTCACAGAGGAATCTAATGTCCCCTCCTCCATGTGTAAAGTATCTTCACTGATGTCAATCTTTCTGGAGAGTTGTCTGGTCCCTACAATAACCACACATTTGTTTCACCTGTTGATTTATATGTAGACATAGCCAAATGTTTATTTTTATACCCATAAAAATCATTTTACTTGGTGTTACAAAGTCTGGTTACAGATTAAAAGCCTAGTAAACTCCAAGTGCTAAAGAAATAGTTCTTATGGCTTGGCGCCTGTGGCTCAATAGGCTAAAGTGCCAGCCACGTACACCTGAGCTGGCGGGTTCGAATCCAGCCCGGCCCGCCAAACAATGACGGGTGCAACCAAAAAATGGCCTGGAGTTGTGGCGGATGCCTGTAGTCCCAGCTACTTGGGAGGCGGACGCAGGAGACTCGCTTGAGCCCAGGAATTGGAGGTTGCTATGAGCTATGATGCCACGGCACTCTATCCAGTGTGACAGCTTGAGGCTCTGTCTCAAAAAAAAAAAAAAAAAAAAAGAAGAAGAAAGAAAGAAAAGAAAAAGAAATAGTTTTTATGTGTACACTAAAGATAATACTGTGGGAAAAGTCAATACATTTGAGTTGCTGAGAGACTTTGCTCAAATTTTGTGTGGACTGAAGAGACTGAGGCAAGAGGATTGCTTGAGCCCAAGAGTTTGAGGTTGCTGTGAGCTAGGATGTCACTGCACTCTAGCCAGGGCACAGATTAAAACTTTGTCTCAAAGAAAAAAGTTACGTGTGGACAAAACGTCTATGAAACAGTAGGGGAAATAATTCAAATCTAGAATTCTATACTGTCAGTTCTTTCTGTGTCATTATGTTATTGTTCCAATTGTAGGAAGGCCAATATAGAAATCACTTATGGTCCTTTAGAAATATGATTTTTATATTGTAAAGATGGCATGGAGCTCCCATCAGAAAACCTGTAATCAGAAAAAAAAAGCTTAATACTACATCAAAAAATTAGTGAAAAATGATTATGTATAAATAAGCTAAATTTATGTATTTTATATACATATATACAATTTCAAGACATTCTGCAACTTATAAACTTTTCTGATTAACTAAAATATTGCTGGCTATCCAATAAGAGGGCTTCTACTGCACATGTTTGTACAGAAAAAAATAGTGGCTGTCTCAACCCCAACATTGTTAGTGGTTGTAACTTGATAGTCATCATGATTTGATTTGTTTCTTGCTTATTTTCCAGTTTCTTCATAGTGAGTAAAAATTAGTTTGATCACACTGTAAAAGTTATTTGAAAACAAAAAGGATCTTCAACGCCTCCTCCCCAGGAGTTGACAATGGCCCTGTCCTTGAGGAATTTCTCACTAGCAGAGTTTGTGGTTGTTATTTATCTAAGCCACAGATTATTAGACCTGAGGATTATTGCCCAAGGCCAGGTTCAGCATAATTACATAAACAATATGCTATGTAAGTGTTTCAGCATCAAGTGTGAGGTGAGGACACTTGTTGGGGGAGTTTATGGGATGAGTTGGAGGTGCCTGCTGCCGCAGGTTTGGCCCCTGATTGGAATTTGTGAAGGATGAATGGATTTGATGCAAAGCCATCCATTCTGTGCCCTGTTGAACACAGCCAAAACTGTGACCATCTGTTTAAGCCACTATACCAAGCTCATTATAACACCAAGTATACAGCACACTGTTACAGTCAAATGTACTGAGGGCCCTGACCCGTGTTTAGAGCGAGGGTGTGAATGACCATTCTCGTGAATGATCAACACCTGGCGCAGTGGGGTCGCTGAGAACCTCCCCTAGAATTCCAGGTACACCAACTGGTGGCTTAGTACAAACAGGCAGGTCACACACTAACTTCGTCACATAGACCATGTGTTTGTTACTCAGCACATGACCATCAGTCTTGTCTGGCACTCGGCAACTCAATAAATAGTATGTTTTTCCTTAGAAGATTGGAGCAGTACATGTGAAAAAAAAAATTTAGTTTAGATGACAAACTAAATGACGGGATCTTTGTATCTGTTCAAGGCATAACTTTGGACTAAACATAGTTTGTATTATTCTGGAAATAAATGTTATGTAAAGCGCCAGTAAGGTGTTTTCCATTTTGCGTAGGTGATTTATGTCTATGGTATATCAGAACGTGACGGCATATTCTTTCAAATCATATTTACATACATTTTCAAACTCAAATCCCTAATTTGCTTTTGCCATTTTTCCTCACTGAAGTCCGTGGTATTAACAAAATACTTGTTCCTTGAGAAGATACAGAGCTTTTGCTTAAGGTCATACATAAAGGAGGTTGATTTAAATAATCATAAGAGTTCAATTGCATCTGTCAGGGAGTTCTACATTTTTGGCAGTTATAGGCTGCCTTTATTCAGTTTAATGATGAAGATTTGACTTTGTTGGATTTTTTTCTTCTTAGTGAAATGAATGGTGCATCTTTCTTTAATTGTGATCCTCATCAACCATTTGGCCCAGTAATGGTATGCAAATTAAACCCTTTAAAAATTAATGCTAACATTTATTAAATAATGCATCATACAAAAAGTTAATTTGAAATTCCAAGTTGGGCTTCCTGTCTGCTCACGAGTAAGTGGGGTTTTTTGTGCCATCTTCATAAAACATCTTTATCGTCTTTCTAAATACCTTGAATGTTTTTCAGTATTTTGCAAAATTATCACTATAGAGACTGCTCACAGAGAAAGACTTTATATTTTTCAGCTCTGATTTGTATAAACTTTCAGATTTTGAATTTAGATCACTCCTCTGACTCTCTTACAAGTGCTCATGGATGTTTCTTTACCAAAATTTAAAGGCAAGTCTAATTAAGAGCTATATGTACTTGAAGTAGACAAGCTTATGTTCTCTTTTGATTCTAAGATTAGAGTGCATATCACATGCTACTTTGACAATTGTGAACCTTATGTAACAAGCCCACTCTGCCATGCAGTGAGCACTGGCGCCCAGCCTGGTATGTTAGTGAGTTGGTAAATTTGATGTGGGAAATTTTTAAATGAGATTGTGACCATGATTAGCATCATCTGAGCAGAATGAGCTATCTTGGAAGGCAGCTCGGCATATTGTTATGGTAAGAATTCTGGGATGCTACTGCTGAGGGTTAAATGCCAGCACTAGTTACTGGTTTCGTGGTCTCTGACAAACTCCTTAAACTCTCTGGGTCTCAGTTTCTTCATCTGTGAACAGAGAAGCAATAATAACACTTATTTATAGAATCCTTATGACGTTTAAAAGAAACTGTACATATAACAGGTCCTGATCAATAGCAAGCACACAATAACTATTAATGCATTTTTATTATCATAAACATTTCCCTCTCACCAAATAGACCTGAAATAGACTACATTAATTTTACAATAATTTAGGTATGACTTGCAAACATAAGAGCAATAATGAGATATTTCTTTACCTAGCATTATCTATAGACATTAAATTCAGGAGAAAGATGCAGAAATCTTCATGCGAGCTGTTGCTGTTGCTTCCATTTGATGTGAATTATCAAAAGAGAGCTTTCCTAAGCATGTTTTTATTTCAGTGAATTTCATGAAATTTCAATGAATGCATTTAACACCTACTATATGCAAGGATTTGAGCTGACATTAGGCAGGGGTTAAAAAGAGTTAGCCCTACAATTAGCAATGGAGATCCCCAAATGTCAAAAGTTAATCATAACATAAAAGGATATTTCAAGAATGTATAATGATTAAAAAATGATCTTATAAGACAGTATACAATTAAGTGCCTAAAAGGTGATATAATCAATACATGGCAGTTTGCTTATTATTTATTTATATTTTTATTTATAACTTTCTTATGTCACAAAATATGTGAGCTAAGCATTTGAAGAAGAATAAAACCCATATAGTTGGGTTAGTCTAAGAGGGCTTCAGGAAGAAAGTGGCCTTCAGGAAACCATTGAAGAAAGAATCCCAGATAAGTTTCATCTCCAAGGCTGTCCTAGAAGTATCAATAAGCTATGTACATAGGTGGTATAACTTAGAGTCTCAACACATGCCAAGCCTATTTACTGTTCAGTACTGAACTTACTGAGCTTTCATCAAGAAATATGTGGCTCAGCGAATAGGGCGCTGGCCCCATATACCGAGGGCTGCAGGTTCAAACTCGGCCCCGGCTGAACTGCATCAAAAATTAGCCGGGCGCTGTGGCTGGTGCCTGTAGTCCCAGCTACTCGGGAGGCTGAGGCAAGAGAATTGCCTAAGCCCAGGAGTTGGAAGTTGCTGTGAGCTGTGACCCCACAGCACTCTACCGAGGGCGATAGAGTGAGACTCTGTCTCTACAAAAAAAAAAAAAGAAAGAAAGAAAAAAGAAAGAAGTGAAATTAGATCTCTTGTATCACAAGCTTGATTGTTTTAATAGTTCTGTGCTTATTGAGGACCCAGTCACTATCTACAGAGAAAAATGAATATGTGCTAGATACTGAAAAGAGAAAAAGAAATGAGTTTGTCATTGGTTCCTGGTCTCCAGTTAATCACAAAACATGTAACAAATATTTGTTATGCTTTGTGCTGCGTGTCATGAAGACAGCCAGGGGTGTGGCGCTAGGGGAGCGGCCAGGGTGCTGGGTGAGGGTGGCTTCCTGGGTGAGAACCAGGGCTTCTCATGCTTTGAATCCCTGAGTGGAAGCCAAATAAAAGTTTTAATTTTGAGCCAATTCAGAGTGCTTCACGACTTTTTCCTTTCCACTGAATCTAAAGCTATGATCAGTGAGTAAAAATTGCTAAGATTGGCCAGGCACCTGTTTTTAGGGAGCTGGCCACATATACTAGGATGGGTGGGTTCAAATGTGGCCCTGCTAAAAACAAAAATGATAAATATAACAAAAAAATAGCTGGGCATTGTGGCAGGTGCCTGGAGTCCCAACTACCTGAGAGGCTGAGGAAAGAGAATCACTTAAACCCAAGAGAATTTAAGGTTGCCGTGGGCTGTGACACCACAGCACTCTACTGAGGGCAACATAGTGAGACTCTGTCTCAAAAAAGAATGATAATAATAAAGCTAAAAAATTGCTAAGATAAGTCTCAATCAGTTAGGAGACTGGGGGACAAGTGCTCTTTTTGACTGACACTTGAGTGTCATGGGAGTTTGTTTGAAAAATGAATTGGGGATTAGATATTTGAGTTAGTTGAGAGACACTCTAACTCACAAATAGAGAGTGGCCCAAACTAATAATGAATTTAAGCAAAAGATGTTTCTCATTGCTCTTAGGAGAACATTTTTCCTTTCAAATTGAAAGCACAGATAGTGAGAATAAGATGGAGTCTGCAGTCTAGGGCAGACATGACACAGCTGGTCTGGTCAGGTTAGGTCCTACTTGACCTTCACTCCCATCTTCCATTCTTACTGTTTTGTAAATTTAGCTCCCACCCTAAAGATGCCTATCTTGAGTAGTCCAGGTGGATTGATTTAGGAGATTAACTTTGGAATTGGAATGTTGTCTTGGGTCATGAGTTATACTGATTATTGTTTACTATGCGTTGTGGGTTCTGCTGATTAATGTTTAAGATAAGGGTTAACCTGGTCTTCACTTTGAACTTAAATTTTGGAAATGGAGGAACAGAGACTCTTGGAGAGGCTGCTCTCACTGTTCTCCAGAATCCTGGCCTTCTGACAAAGTTTGGTGGACCTACCGTCTCTGCATGTTGGCTGACAGTGACAGGAGGCCAGCCACTCTTCATCCAGTAACAAATTGTTCATTTATTTTTTTAGTTTTTCAATCACTTACTCATATACCAGGCTCTGAACAATTTTTTTTTCTTGCCAATTTGGTCTGAACAAGCACAATGTGTTATTTTCATGAATTCCTATAGTTTAGTATTTGTACGTAGTTGCCCTGCAGAATTTCCAGAGTCCATTTTGTAATAGAACAGCTGTCATGTAGCAGGGATACAGTCTATTCCAGTAGGGTCTTAGATGCAAAGACCTCCTAAAATATGGAAAACATTGAAATACTACCTAACTCATTATATATAAAGTGAATACAACTGAAAAACTATATCAAAATAAATGAGATACAAGTTATAAGTCCTTACATGTAAGGACAATAACCTAAATTCAAGTGGTGATGAGGACATTTCTTACTTAGATTATTATATTGACATTAAGTCACTGTGATTTTAAGGGATGGCTAAGAAACTGAGGGATTTCAGAGAATGCTGCTTATTGTTACCACTGCTACCACTAATAAAGACTGCCATTTACCAGTTCCCTTTCTTACATATGCCAGGTTTTATGCCAAAGGCTTTACATTTAAGACATGTTACATAAGTATATGTAATCCCTTCTACTTGCAAAGGAGGAGACTAAGGCCTAGAGATAATGACTTGCCTTCTCAAGAGAAAGCCAGTAAGGGGCAGAGCCCACACAAGTTGACTATTCCCAGTCTGAACATCTGACATCTGGAATATTCCAAAATCTGAAACTTTTTGAGCACCAACATGGCATTCTAAGGAGATACTCTTTGGGACATTTTGGATTTCAAATTTTTGGATTAAGGATGTTCAACCAGTATGATGAAAATATTCTAAAAAAAAAAAAATCCTAAATCTGAAACATTTCTGATCCTAAGCATTTCAGTTAAGGGCTACTCAACCTATACTATATTTCCTCTCCACTTTGTCTGTCTAACAGAAAACAGATATTTCAGTGGTAATTAAAGAAAGAAAATTTCTTAGCCTTTGGGCATTGAATTTTAAGCACAGTGTCTAAGGCAGGGGTCCTCAAACTACAGCCCACGGGCCACATGAGTTGGTGTGAATTGTATTTGTTTCCGTTTTGTTTTTTACTTCAAAATAAGATATGTGCAGTGTGCATAGGAATTTCTTCATAGTTTTTTTGTTTAAACTATAGTCCGGCCCTCCAACGGTCTGAGGGACAGTGAATTAGCCCCCCGTTTAAAAAGTTTGAGGACGCCTGGTCTAAGGGGTTTGTTTTTTTTTGAGAAGGCTGTTTTTAATCTACACTATCATGGTCTAAATAATTCAGATGCTAGTGATGACTGAAGAGAAGCCCCTGAGTAGATATGACTCTTATGGAAACTATCCAGAAAACTTTTCCATGTTTTAGTGAAATCAAAATATGAAACACTGAGGCAGACTTATGCCAAATATGTACTATATCAAATGTATACATAGATAGCAAAAGTCTAAATTAGTCCCAGGGGCAACATAGCCAATGATTCCATAATCTCTATCATTCTTTAAATCAGGCAGAAGTAATCTTCTGGAATAGGTCCTATCTCAAACTTGATTGGATTATGGGAGGGAGCGAGCTGGCAGATGGGAGAGAATGTTATTCCTGGCAGAAGCTAGACTTGAAGGTAGAGTTGAAAGGGCTTTGAAAACATGTTGAAAGATTAGTAGGAGTAGTTGAAGACAAGACATGTGAATCCTGTTCTTCCTTAATGAAATACTTTAACACAGAAGAAACTGTTGGTTTTGTTCTTGATTTCAATGGATGGGTGGGTTTCTACTCTAGGGCCCCAGAAGCACCAGACTCATGCTATGGCAGATATTTCATAGGACATCAGAGCTACATTACCTCAGTTCTTAACTCTGCTCTTTTGTATAGTGAACAACTAAATATATTGACTGATACTAAGGAATATATGGTAGATGGTGGCTATAGGAATAAATTATTAAAAATCCTCCAGAAACAGCTTTTAGTGATGAGAAACTAACCAGGAAAAGGCATTATTGAATGAGTATGATTAACTGAAAATATCGTCATATAATCACATTGTCCATTGATAATTTTCCAAACTCTAATTTGTTGAAAACATGAAAAGTAATATTACACTTTTCTCTGATAACTGAAACTGTGAGATAAGGGAGGAAAGTGGATCTAGTTGTTTATGAATTTTTAAGTGTAGACTAAACAGATTTCAAACAATTAATCTTATCATTTTTTTTCCTGATTGAAGACATCTATGTGGGATCTCCAACTGTCCCATTTCATAATTTGTGTAACGGTCTCTCAGGCTAGGCCTTTATGTTTAATTTTTCCACAGCAAGAAAGACTTATTCAGGTCTTTGAGTTGTTCAAAGCCAATTGAAACAGACTCGAGTCATTGTCTTCTGTACCTCCTCGTGCTTCTTAAAGCCTCATAAGTCTTATTTTCTAGTTCCCAATTTTTCTGATGCCTCCAACTCAATACTGTCAGACTCATGTTTCTCAAAGTGCATGTGGATTGTTCTATAGTTTCCCCAAAGCATTCCATGCACACTAGTTCCACGTAATGCAAACAAGGCATCAGGGCTCTAATGCTTTGGGAAATTGCTCTGTACTCTCTTTTGCTCTATAGATTCCCAATGTATATTAGAATATTAAAGGCCAAGAGAATTCCTATAACAGAAAAAAAGCTATTTAACTTGATTTAATCCAGATGGTTCCAAAATCATTTGAACTTGAGCCCTCTTCCTTCATTGGAAACACACTTTGAAAAATGCAAATCTAAAGGTGTCCTATCCTTAAAAAGTCTTCAAAGATCTCTTAGAACTGTAAGGAGGGTTTGAAATCAAATAGTCCAATCATTTCACTTTATAACTAGTATAACTGGACTTAAATAGGACAAGAGACTTATCAAAGTTCACCCTAGCAAGAACTTTTTCAAGTTAACAAGAAGGCAGAATTTGAATCTCAATGCCCACACCTGTAGTTCTTTTCATCACATTTGCCTTTCTTTCACAGTAAGTTATAGAAGCTAGAAATATCTTTTATACATCTTATATGTTACCTACAGCTTTCCATAATGGCAGAGTGTATGCATGAACATGGCCTAGAATTATTTATCCAGAAAACTACACTGACATTGAAGTTGTGGGGGACAGCAGAGGAGTGAGTACAACCATCATAATTCTTGCTGTCATGGAGCTTGTTTCCGCCATGGGAGGCAGACATAAAACTGACAAATCAATAAATAGGCAATTATAAATCTGAGCAGGAAATAGGAAATTTACAGACAGGGTTCTGTGATTGGGAATAAAGGGGAATACTTAGACAAAGCTCTTAAGAAGGTTTATCTTAGAAGGAGGAATATATAAAGTGAGAGGGAATCCAGATCTGAAAAGAACCAAGGACAGAACTTCCTATATAGGCTATTTCCCCAGTGTAAGAATTCTAGAGAAGAAAATAGCTTTCCAGGAGTGGAGCAATGGGCCAGGTGTCATGAGCATGGTAAGGAAACATGATTGGAGATAATTTGGAGAGGCTGACAGAGGATACAAGCTGCAGCTCATTATAGACCATAATAAACTGTTATTTTAAGCAGGACCAGAAGCCATAGCCTCAAGTAGTGAATTGGTCATCCTCTGCTGGCTGCTTAAAACACAGTCACAAGTGATATAGTGGATTGCAGGTAATTGCTTCCTTGGCCAGTTACCATCCACTCTGAATGTCAAGGAACTACTAGTCTTGTGGAAGAAGTCTATATAGCTCATAAAAGGAACCCTGAGGAATGGAAGCACCAAATTAAGGATGGTGGTGTGGGAGGAGAGGAGGCCTGCAGTGATGCAGATAAGGTAAGGACCATAAGGAGGTCCTCCTGTGGTCACCGTTCTTGACCTCAAAGACAGGTCTTCAGCCTTTAGCCAAGGGCGAATTGGTCAGAGATAATAGAGGGCAAAGCAGACAAGATGCAGGGTAGGTGCCGTATAGTTGTCAGAACAGAACTGAGAAGCTCCTGGGTGTAGACTTGGAAGTCAGGTGATTCCAAAGGGAAGATGATGGGGTGTGGCTTTGTCTCATGGTTGGTAGCAGAGAAATGTGGTGTGGCTGTGTTAGCTTCATGGTGCAGGCTTAATCTGAAACTGATACTTTTGATAAACTCTGTCACCCTTCAAGTAAGAATTTCTCTGACACATTCTAGGTATATTCTACATGTCTTTTTCCAATAGAAAAGTAGCATTTTCTTTTCATCATGGCAACTGAATAAACTTCCTGAACTATGCAACCTCTACTTTCCGAATTATTATTTTTCCTATATAGATTTTTCTCTCCCTGTTTCTCCCCTTTTTTCCTTCCTTCCCCCCCCTCCTTCTTCAATGTTTATTGATTGCTAACTCTGTGCACTCATGATTCTACACAATGCAGACTCATAGTGAACCACATACAGAAGATTTCAGTTCTCGTGGAGATGACATTCTCTAAAGATATCTCATAATACTCTGAATTAGAATTTTCAGTGCCATCTAATGAATATCTGAGGTTCGAGATGTTTGAAACCTGGAATAGAATCAAAATTGTATTATAATTCTATATATAATTTCTGCTTACAAAGTATTATTTGGACTGGTGTAATTGAATATTAGGAAGAGCTAATCAATCATGGACTAAATTAATTTTGTGATTAAGCAAAAGGGTATAAGAATTATATTTTAATCAGAAATTCAAATGAATATTTTTATGTAAGGCTTGTTATTTGAAAAGTTTAGAATAACCGAATGTGAAAAAATAGGGCAAAAGTTAAGTCATAATTATATGGTAATATAATAAAATATTATGTATCCATTAAAATCATGCTTTTTAAGATGCAATATTATGTAGTGATAAAGATGCTGGAGACAGGCATTTTGTGATCTCCAAGAAGCTTCTGTGTATTAATTTCCCCCACAGTAAAATGGGAATAATAATAATAATAAGTACCTCATAGAATTATTATAAGGATTTGACAGATAAATATTTTTAAGATACTGAGAACAGCATCGACACATAGTAAGTGATCAATAAGTAATAGTGATCAGTGTCTTATTGAATTAGGAAGAATTAAATTATATTATAATCAAAGTATTGAAAGGTTTGTATTTCTTTTTTGAGAATATATATGTTGCTAAGAGATAAAGACATCAAAATGTTAACATCTGATACCCATGTATGGTACTATTATAATTTATTTTAATTTCATACCTCATAAATGTTTAGATCTTCTGTATATTCTTCTATATTAACTTAGTGTTCATTAAATTAATAAATAGTTTAAATATATTAATTATTCATTAGATAACATATACCATTTCAACATTATGTCACAGAGGTTATTTTTACATCCTTGTGAGAAAAAAACACAAAGTAAGCAATTTCTTATTTAACCTGTATACTAACATCAAAGAACACAATTTGAACCAAACAGGTTAAGGCGTAATAACAGCTTAATTAAGACAATATAGACCTTGTTCAGGACTTAATAATAAAACATTTAAAAATATAGATATGATGAATAATAGCAACAGCACACTGCATTTGATGTTAGCATCTAAATGTTATAGATATCAAAGGAAACAACTTTAACTTAAAGGACACTTCTTTACATCTGAAGCTCAAGTGAAGGCACTTGAATTTTATAATAATACCCTGCTATTGGGGTCAATTGGTGAGCCTACTTTATAAGTTTTGCAATAAGATATGCGTTAGTCTTACTACCTGCATCTTAGAGGGTTTAACTTTATTAAATCTTCTTCACTCCCTATGCTACCTGTCTACAATATGCAATAACTTACTTTTGATTAAAGAATCATGAAATTATAATGGAAAATACCTTTATTGTAAATAGTTCACATTAGATTTTTTACCAGGAAAGTATATATTGTTTATTAGTGAAATCCAGTGAATTTTGTGGTTGTAATTTGTTAGTGTCAGGAAAGTGACATCTATTCTCCACTGTTAATTTATTTTCTGGGACAATCCAATTCTATTAAGAAGTAATTTTGGATGAATTACTATAATTTATTTTAAAATATGGCTTATTCAGAAAACTCACATCAAATGTCACTGTAAATAATTTTCTAAGAATAACTCTATCAACCCCGTTGTTTACGTAGTTGAAAAAAATTAAGTTAAAATGTGAAAGCTAAAAGGATAAACCAGACAAAATCCTGCTTTCATGAAGCTGACATTTTTTGAGGGAGAGTAAACATAATTTAAAAAAAAAAACTACTCAGGCTGGGCATGGTGACTTATGCCTGTATTCCCAGCACGGTCAGAGGCTGAGGCAGGTGGATTGCTTGAGCTCACAGGTTCGAGACCAGCCTGAGCAAGAGCGAGACCCTGTCTCTAAAAAACACAGCAAAGCATTGTAGCAGGTGCCTGGAGTCCCAGCTACTCTGGAGGCTGAGGCAAGAGAATTGCTTGAGCCCAAGAGTTTGAGGTTGCTGTGAGCTATGATGTGAGCTGTGAGCTACCCAGTGTGACAAAATGAGACTCTGTCTCAAAAAAAAAAAAAAGTTTTTAATAAATAAATCACTCAGTTTTCCTCCAGATCACATTTATTAGCACATTTTCTACATCTATGAGAATGATACATCTTCCCTGGTCATCCAGAGCGTTACAACCCTGCCAGCCACTCTCATCCTATCCCACACAGTGCTAATGTTTACATGTCTTGTATCTGTATTCCCCAAAACTCAGTCAACCACAGTTTATCTTCACAATTTTTGCTAGTAAACTATTTTTATTCTATTACTCACTTAAAGGATTTTGCTTAAATACATTTATTTTTAAAGGAAAACATATCATATCCCCTTAAAAAGCTGTAAATATCATAAGATAATCAAACTCAAAGGTCTTCATTCATGTGTTCACAAATAACAGGATCGTCTCCTTTTTTAAGGCTAAAATGTATTTTAAAAATTTTTTTTTCCAGTTTTTAGCCAGGGCCGGGTTTGAACCCACCACCTCTGGTATATGGTGCCAGCGCCCTACTCCTTTGAGCCACAGGCACTGCCTGTATTTAATTTTTTTTAAGTATTTAAATAAACAGCAAGGCATAAATCATGAAAAACACTACATCTATAATAATTCATATTTGAAAATAAGTTTCTGAAAGAGGAAAATGGGAATGATTATGATATTTCAGCAAAGAGATTTTCTGCTCTTTGTACTGATGTTATGCTCACCACGGCTGTTCATATGGCCATCACAATTTTTCCCTCTGTGCTACAAAACCTCAATTTCAAACCACTGACCTAAGTCAGATAGATCAGAAGGAAGGGAGGGAGTTAGGGAGGGAAAAAGAGAGGTATTTTCTCTTTCTCTAGAATATTCTTTTGAGGGGCTTTTTCTTTCTCAAACCCTACCTATTTCAAAAGATAATTTGAAATAGCTTCAAGAAATAGAAACAGCACAGAAATAACTAACTAACTACATAAATAAAACAGAAAGACTCAGATCAACCCAGAGGTAGTAGAGTTTATGTGGAAAATGACTCATTCATATCCAGAGCAGTTGCTGGAGGTGTGCTTCCTGGGACTCAAGGCAAAGAAGGAAATGCTGTCCATTACACAAAAGCACAATGTCATACAGGGAAGGCAAATTTTTTTCAGTACAAATACATTTATGTCTATGTTCTTTCATGCTTACTTATAAGGGAAGTGTTATATGTTAACCTTGACATTATCTCTATACTAAGTACAGTGACAAGCTTTATTTTTTTTCCTTAGAAATATTGCACATTGAAAGCTGGTGGTATAAAGTCATAAGTCAGAGAATCAATTTGACCAGGTGCCATATTTACTTTGTCCAAGTAGATAGATTTCTATGAGTCTGAATTTCTTCAAAGATGGAGCTTAGGTGATTTACAGAAAAAATGAGCTAATATTTTCTAAACTATAGCATTTATATACATATGTATTGTATATATATTTCTTGTCCTAATGAGCTCAATGTGAAACATAAGAACTTTATTTCTTTCACCTTTAGTATTTTTCTCTCTTGTCGGGTAGTAATTCATTATCTTACTTTGCAAAATTAGGTAGGAACTGAGCAGATAAAAATTGGGGATTTTATATTTTCCTGGTAAAAATAAAACACAGTTTTATAACAGAGATTTGAAAAATGCAGAAAAATGACCAGAAAAAAATATAAGAATCACTCAAATCCCAGTAGTAGTCTTTTCCGTGTTTGGGGGAACAGTTCAAAGTAAAATCTGAAATTTCTGTCTCTCTACTCTATCAATCTATTACCTAGAAACAATATCTATTTTCAGTCTGGAATATGTGCACATTTTAAGACATAATAATATAGATATACATTCTATGTGTACCCACAGATACAGGTGAGGGTTTTTTCACCCAAGGTATGGCCAAACGTTAACAAGTATGAATTTTCTCCAATATGCTTCTTTTCACATAACAAGTTAGTAGCTTTCTTTCCAAGCCAAACACCGTAGTTACCCCTTACCCAAGGTTTCATTTTCTTTGCTTTGGCTTTTCTGTACTTTCAGTCAGGAAGGGCCAACCATGATCAAAAATAGTAAGCGGAAACTTTTGGAAATAAATCATTTGTAAGTGTTGCTTTGCGTCATTCGGAGGAGTGTGATGAGATTTTTCGTCGTCCCGCTCTACCCAGCAGGACTTGAATACTTCTTGTCTAGCACGGCCACACGCTACGTCCTCCCTGCCGGTCAGTCGCTTAGTAGCCTTCTTGGTTACAGAACAACTGTCCTGGCGTCCCAGTGCTTGTGTCCAAGTTACCCTTACTTTACTTACTAATGTTCCCAGAGTACAGAAGTAGGGATGTCAACATAGCGTTCTACTTGTTATATTTTGTTATTGTTGTTAATCTCTTACTGTGTCTACTTTATAAATTAAACGTTTTCAAAGGTATATATGTATAAGGGAAAAGTACAGAATATATAGGTTCAGTACTATACGTAGTTTTGGGATCCACTGGGGGTCTGGACATACCCCCTCCAGATAAGGTGGGACTATAGTACTTGTGGACCGGCCTTTTTCATTTTCACAACTATATGGTGTGACCTACTTGTCAATGACTCATCCCCCATCCCCAGATATTTGCAATATTTCCCTAATTTGCTCATAAACCACACTAAAGCAGACATCATTACACCTGTATTTTGGCGTATATGGGGTGGCATTTCCACAGGATCAAATCCTAAAATTGATATTGCTCACTAATGGTTCTGCACATTCATAATTTTGAGAGAGAGTGTGTTAACCCATTTTGCACTGCTATGAAGGAATGCCTGAGGCTAGGTCATTTATAAAGGAAAGACATTTATTTGGCTTGCTGTTCTGCAGACTGTACAAAAAACATTGTGCCGGAATCTGCTTCTGGGGAGGGCGTCAGGGAGATTCCAGGCGGGGTGGAAGGCAATGGATAGCAGGTGCTCACATGGTCAGTGTGGGAGGAGATGGTGCCCGGCTTCTGGAAACAACCAGCTCTCCTGTGAAGTCATTAGGTGAGAACTCATCATTACCTGGGAAGGGCACCACCCTCGCGCCCCATACACCTCCCACCAGGCCCCCGCTCCAACACTGAGGATTGAATTTCAACATGAGATTTGGAAGGGTCGAATCTCCAAACCATATCCTTATCCAACTCTAAAATGCGTGAACCACTTTTACTCCCCCGGGGCCAGAGATCACTTCCCCAAACTCTAAATTTAGTATTTGCGTTTAACAAACGTTCATGTGCATTTCACATGGTCATTTTTATGTGCATTAAATGTCTCTTAAAACTCTCTGTCCCTCTTAGTTCTATAATCATTGCTGAGTTACTGACCCTCTGTATTTCTGTTTGCTGATGCTCATAATGACAATGGCAACGGATTGTATTTTTATTTTTATTCTTTTGCGTTGTATTAAATAATGAGTAGAAGTCATTAACCTTGTATCTGGTATGTTGGCAGACTCAGCAAATGCTGTAATAGTGCAATAGTGAAAAGTGTCACTGTGGAATCAGACTACTTGTGCTCATGTTCCCTCCCAACACTGTACCAGCTATTCTGACCTCTCTTTAGTACCCACCTCCAGAGGTTGTTGTGACATGAAACCAGAATGCATAGAAAGAGTTTCTGGCACTGAGTACTCTCTTAAATGTTAGTGACCAATAGTGTTATTACTATGGAGTGTATTTAACATTTTTTCCCCCAGTTTTTATTATGGATAGAGCTGGAACATACCCTATTTAGTGAAGTATCTCAAGAATGGAAGAAAAAATATCCAATGAACTCACTACTATTATGAAACCAATTTACAATCACTCACACTTTCATATGAAGAATAGATCACAACTATGGCCCAGGATGAAGGAGGGAACAGGGGGGGACCCATGGGAGGGGAGAGGTCAAATTGAGGGAGGGCAAATGGTGGGATCATACCTATGGTGCATAATGCAAGGGTATATGTCAGATCTATTAAGTATAGAGTACAAATGTCTTAACACAATAATTAAATGAGATGAGGTATATATTAACCAGTATGATGTAAATGCTCCTAATTCTATATGAAATCAGCACATTGTACCCCATAAATGCATTAATGTATACATGATCTATGTGTTGATGATTTAATAACCAAAATTTAAAATACAATATGTTTGGTACTTTAAAAAAAAAAGAAACATGCTTATGTATAAAACGTAGAATGTATTTCTGATTATTTCACTGGACTAGGGCCCTAGAAGTGACAACTCTGGATCAAAAAATGTGCACTATTTTGCCTTATATCCACATTTCTCTCCAGAAAATTTATGTATTGGTTATTTTTATTGAGTCATACTCCCATCAGCAGTGGACAAGTCAGCAACTATTTTGTCACAACTCTGTCACTCTCCAAAGGTACTATATTCATCTGTATCTTTTCCATCTTGATAGTAAAGTTAGTAACTCATTCTTTTTATCTGCATGTCACTGGGTATTAGAGAAGTTTACCATTTTTCCCAGGTGACTTAACTGTAATTTGTATTTTTATTTCTGATACATAGTATGTACCTAGTGGTCTATGTACTATCTATCTATCTATCTCTATCCATCTATCTATCTGTCTATCTATATAAATATATATATTATATATATATATACATTTTTTTTTGAGGACTCTTGCTCTGTTGCCCTGGCTAGAGTGCAGGGTCATCATCATAGCTCATAACAATCTCCAACTCTTGGGCTCAAGCAGCCTCCTACCTCATCCTTCCAGACTTATGCCACCATACCCGGCTAATTTTTTCTATTCTTCGTCGAGATGGAGTCTAGCGTTTAATAGAATTTCAGTTTTTTTGTTTGTTTATTTGTTTTGAGACAGAGCCTCAAGCTGTCACCCTGGATAGAGTGCTGTGGCATCACAGCTCACAGCAACCTCCAATTCCTGGGCTCAAGAGAGTCTCCTGCCTCTGCCTCCCAAGTAGCTGGCACTACAGGCGCCCACTACAACACCCAGCCATTTTTTGGTTGCAGCCACCATTGTTGTTTGGCAGGCCCGGGCTGGATTTGAACCCACCAGCTCAGGTGTACGTGACTGGCGCCCTAGCCCATTGAGCCACAGGCACTGAGCCAGAATTTCAGTTTTTATTTGAGAACTCATAAGAGATCTTTAAACATTAACTTGGCCCTGACA
>CAUYRH010155217.1:0-19109 GCA_963574655.1 Perodicticus potto
CATTCTGAAACTTGTCTATTTGCTTTACTTGTGTCTTTATTTGTGCAGGAGAGCTTCAGTTTAATTAAGTCCCATTTGTTATTTTTGTTGTTGCAATTGCAAGTCTGATATCCTCTAGAGGTTTTCCCACATTTTCTTCTAAGACTTTTATCATTTCATGTCTTAGATTTAAATATTTTATCTATCTTGAGTCAATTTTTGAAAGTGATGTATGCTATGTGTCCAGTTTCAGTTTTTTACATGTGGATATCCAGTTCCACGTCACCATGTATTGAATAGGGATTCTTTTCCCCAGTGGCTGCTTTTGGTTGGTTTATCAAAGATCAAAGGCTGTAAGAGATTGGTTTTATCTTGTGGTTTTCTATCGTGTTCCATATGTCTATGTCTCCATTTTTGTGTCAATACTATGCTATTTTGATCACTGGGGACTGGGAATATAACATAAAGTCTGGTAGAGTGATGCTGCCAGATTTGTTTTTATTGCTAACAATTGCTTTGGATACACAAGGTTTTTCTGGTTCAATACAAAATGAAGAAGTTTTTCACCATATTTTACTTTATTTTTTTTTCTTTTGCAGTTTTTGGCTGGGGCTGGGTTTGAACCCACCACCTCCAGCATATGGGGCTGGCACCAAACTCCTTTGAGCCACAGGGGCCACCCTTTAAAGCTACCATGAAGGAAATAGTGTCTTTAGTTAGCTTCTCAACTTGGCTGTTATTAGTGTACACAAAGGCTACTGATTTGTGGACATTGATTTTATACCATGAGATGTTACTGTATTTCTTGATCACTTACAGGAGTCTTATGGTTCAGTTTCTGGTGTTATTTAAGTGTAAGATCATATCATCAGCAAAGAGCAGGAGTTTGACCTCACCTACCCCTATTTGTATGCCTTTTATACCCTTCTCTTCTCTGATTGCATTGGCTAGAACTTCCATAACTATGCTTAATGGTCGTGGTCATAGAGGACACCCTTGTTTGTTTCCAGTTTTAAGTGGCAAAGCATTCAGTTTTACTCTATTCAATATGATATTAGCTATGAGTTTATCACTGATGGTTTCAGTCAGTTGAAGAAATGTGTCACCTATGCCTATATTCTAAAGTGTTCTTGTGAGAAAAGAATGCTGGATTTTATCAAATGCTTTTTCTCCATCTATTGAGAGGATCATGTGGTTTTGTTTTTGCTTCTATTGATGTGGTATATTAAATTTATAGATTTGCATATGTTAAACAAGTCTTGTGTCCCTGGGATAAAGTCTACTTGATTGTGCTGATTAACTTTTTAATGTGTAGCTATGATTTATTGGCTAAGATATAGGTGAGTATTTTTACATGAATATTCATTAGTGAAATTGGTCTATAGTTCTCCTCTTTAGTTGAATCTTTTCCTGGTTTTGTAATCAGGTTAATGTTTGCTTCATAGAACACATTTGGAGGGATTCCTTCCTTCTCAATGTTTTGGAATACGTTCTGCAGTATAGATACAAGCTCTACTTTGAAGGTTTGATAGAATTTTGGTGTGAAGCCATATAAATTGGAGCTTTTATTGGTTGGAAGATTTTTTTATTGTTTCTTCAATCTCAGTTCTTGAACTGTTTCATTCCAGAGAGCTGTTTCTAATTGGTTAAGTCTTAGAACAAGGTATGATTCCAGGTATTGGTCCATTTCTTCCACATTGTCAAATATATTGGCATATCTTTCTTGCAGCAGTCAGAGATAATCTCTTATGCCTCTGTGTTATCACTTGTTATTTTTCTCCTTTTAGTTTGTGATTGAGGTTATTAGAGAATTCGCTTTTCTTTTTCTAGTTAATCTGGTGAAAGGTTAGTGAATTTTATTTATCTTTTTGAAAAACCAACCTTTTGTTTCTTAATTTTCAGGATAACTCTTTGGTTTTCAATTTCATTTCTTTCTTTCTTTTTTTTTTTTTCAGACAAAGTCTCAAGCTGATGCCCTGGGTAGAGTGCTCTGGCATCATAGCTCATAGCAACCTCCAACTCTTGGGCTCAAATGATCCACTTGCCTCAGTTATTCTATTTTTAGTAGAGACAGGGTCTCTCTTTTGCTCAGGCTGGTCTCGAAATCATGACCTCAAGCTATCTACCTGCTTCGGCCTCCCAGGGTGCTAGGACTATAAGTGTGGGTCACCATGCCCGGAAATTTCATTTATTTCTGAAATTTTGGTTATTTATTTCCTTTTTCTAGATTTGGTATTATATTGGTCTTATTTTTCCATTTCTTTAAGATGATTCATCCATTTGTTGATGTGCACTCTGTCTTATGGATATAGGCATCTAATGCAATAAACTTCCCCTTAGGACTGTTTTAGTGTCCCACAGGTTTTCGTAGCTTGTGGATTCATTGTTGTTATATTTGAGGAACTTAATGATTTCCTCTATTATATCTTCCTTGACTCAAATGTAATTCAATCTAAGGTTGCTTAGTTTCTCCGCCTTTGTGTGGGGATAATAATTTTTACTGGAGTTGAGTTCCACATTTATTGCCTTGTGGTCTGAGAAGATGCATGGTATAATTTCAATTCTTTTAATTTTGTTGAGGTTTTATTTATGTCCTAGGATATGGTCTATTTTGGAGTACTTTACATGGGCTGACAAAAGGAACATATGTTCCTTAGTTTGGGGATAGTGTATTATTTATATGTCTATTAAGCTCATTTGTTCTAGGGTCACATGTAGGTACCTTGTATCTTTGTTTAATTTCTGTATAGAGGATTTGTCCATTTCTGTCAGTGGGATGTTAAAGTCCCATATATTATGGTGTTATAAGATATGATACTGCTCAGATACTGCTCATTTAAGGTCTGCTTCATAAGTCTAGAAGCATTTAAGTTTGGTGCATAAATATTTAGAATTGAAATGTCCTATTTTTGTATTGTTCTCTTGAGTAGTATGAATTGATCTTCTTTATTTTCCTTAACATTAGTTGATTTAAATCCAATGGTATCTGAAAATAAGTTTGCAACCCCTCCTTTCTTCTGAATTTTCTTTTTTTTTTTTTATTTTGAGAGAGAGTCTCACTTTGTCACCCTCGATAAAGTGCTATGGTGTCATAGCTCACAGCATCCTCAAACTCTTGGGCTCAAGTGATTCTCTTGCCTTAGTCTCCCAAGCAGCTGGAACTAGAGGCACCCACCATAGTGTTTAGCTATTTTTAGAGACAGGGTCTCGATCTTGCTCAGGCTGGTCTTGAACCCATGTGCTCAGACAGTCCACCCATCTTGGCCTCCAAGAGTGCTAGGATTACAGGTGTGAGTCACCACACCTGGCTTCTTTCTTCTGATTTCCATTTACTTAAAATATTGTTTTCCAACCCATCACCCTGAGATTTTTTGTTATTTGAGGTTAGGCGCATTTCTTGGAGACATCATATAGATGGCTTTTGCTTCTTTATCCAGTTGGCCAGCCTGTGCTGTGAGGGATTCAGCCATTAACATTAATTAAGAGAATTGATGTTTGGTGGAATTCTATTCATCTTATTTTGTGAAAATCTGTTGCTTAATTTTTGCCTTTTTCCACTTTTGGAAACTAGGTTTTGTCCTTTAGTTTTTGGGTGTTTACTTTGCTGGTGATCCATTTTGATTGTTGGTGTGGATAATAGGTTTAATTACTTCCAGTAGAACTGGTCTTGTTTTGGTGAATTTCCTAAATGTTTGGATGTCAGTAAAAGATTTGATTTCTTTATTCATTTGAAAGCTTATCTTAGCACGATGCTAAATTCTGGGTTGAAAATTGTTTTGTTTGAGAAAGTTAATGGTAAATGACCATTGTGCTTCTGATTTGGAAGTTTTAACTGAAAAGTCCACTGTCATTCTGATAGATCTTCCCCTGAAGGTGAATTGGTGCTTTCTCCTGGCTACTGACAGAATTTTATCTATTTTCATGACTTTGGAAAGGTTCTTGGCAATGGTTCTTGGAGATTCTCTGTGTTGTCATGTCTCAGGGTTCAATATTCCTCTAAAATGAATGTTTCAGAATCTTTGCTAAAACTTGGGAAATTTTGATTTATGATATCCTCTAGTAGGACCTCCATTCCTTTTGAATGTTCTCTTCCCCTGTAAGGATCCCTATAATTTGTATTTTTGAGTACTTTAGGAAGTTCCATAATTCTCTGAGTAAATGTTCTGCTTTCTTTCTCTTCTTTTATCCAATTACCTGGGTTAGGTCAAGAGTGTTAGCCTCAAGTTCTAAGATTCTTTCTTCTCCATGGTCTAGTTTGTTATTCATGCTCCATACTGCATCTTTAAGTTCCTTGAATTCCTCAATTCCTTCAGCTCCATTATAGCCTTTTTATATTCTTCATATCTTTCATCCATTTTTTTTAGTTCTGTTTTTCTACTTTCTCATCAATTCCCTTTATTGCCTCTGCCAATCATCATATTTTGAATTCCCTTTCTATCATTTCCATTACATCTTTATAGGTGGAATATTCTGCAGTGGCTACCTCATGATCGCCTGGAGTGATTGCTCTATTCTGGATTTTCATGTTGCCATAATTTTTCTTTTGGTTCCTCCTCATGTGTGTTTTCTTCTTGTTCAGTTACTTCCCCTACCATTTTTTTCTCCACTACCTCCTTCACTTTAAATTGCCTTGTTTCTGAGCTTATATGTTGAAGTCACCTTTATCTATAAGTCCAAAGGAAGAGAAGGGTAAAGAATATGAAAGGAGAACGGAAATAAAAATATAGAGAGAAAAAAAAAGAATAGGAGGGATTGAAAGAAATGGTTGAAGAAAAGGAGAGATAAAGAACAGAAAGAGAGGTATAGAGGAAATGGTGGTGTTTGGTGGGGTGCTTTGATACACAGTCGCATCTCCAGGAACTTGGGAGTCCAGGCTGGGTAGGTCCCTCAAGGTCAGGATCTCCCTACTAGCCTGGGAAAAACTTAGACTACACCTCCACCAAATATAGGAAAAAAATCAGCAGTATGTTGCAGTGGGTACCTATCAATACCATCTTTCCAAATACCAAAGCTAGAGAAACACTTCAGACTATGAGCTCATTGCCTCCTTGATCCAGACCAATGCTGTGAACCCCCCCATTCGGGTTAATTTGATGATATCCAGCCCTCAGAGAAAAGAAATAACAAAAATGTTGTAGTTATGGAAAATATAATTGTGTGAACTAAAGAAAAAAAGGAATATCTTTATTGCATGATAAATTTAAGTGAATAAGGTGAAACAGGTCAAAAAATCTCTACCAAAAAGGAGGTAAATAAAAATGTAATAAGGAATAAAAGGGGCTGAAAATCTGTAAAAAAAAATTGAAGAAGTCTTTGCTATTAAATAAAGAAAGTATGAAAAAATAAAAATACAAGCACACTGAACAAAACATAAAACAACAACAAGAGCAGCAAAGAGAAAAACAACTAAGGGAATAATTGGGAAAAAAGTTTAAAAAGTGGAGAGAAAAAAATATATTTCAATTGCAATATATTTCCCAGACAACAGGTGGTGCTGTAGTTTTATGAGATGAAGAACATATGCCCTGTTTTCCTTGTAGACCATTGGAAGTCAGAAGCCTCTCTCCAGTTTCAGAGGAAACCTCAACCTGTCCTGATCTATTTGCCCCACTCAGGGCCTCATGGCTTTGCCAGCACTCAGTCCCCAAAGGATGTCAAAGGTCTCACCAGACTCTCAGGTGGAACATCTTGACTTTTCAGTGTCCCCTGATAACAAAGTGGTTTTCACCAGGAGGAAGATGTTGCTCAACTTACCCCAAGGATGACCACCCAAACTCAGCACGAACAACAAAGCTGGTCATGCACTAGGATTCCACAGAGTATTTTTTTCTGTGTGACTTTTACTCAATGTTGGCTTAATCATAGCCAAACCAATGGGAGGTTCACCCTTCTCAGCTCTCAGTTTGCCTGCCTGACACTGCTCAAGTTACATTGCTCCTCAAACTCCCTTTGACACAGTCCAGGGAGCAGTTCAGTCCAAAAAGAAAAACTGAAGAACAGCCGTTTCCCACCTTCAGTCTTCCATGGGAGGACCTCTTGCTGACCTCTGCCTATTCCTAGGCCCTTGTACTTCTGTGCTGGTTTTGTTCTGCTCAAAACCTCCTTGTTGGCTCTTGGAGTCTGCTACTGCTTCACTATGTCCACAGAGTGATGTTTCTGGGTAGCTTCCCCCAGCCAGCGGTGGTTGAAATCCCCTGTTCCCTGTCTTAGTGAGAGTGGTTGGCATGGAGATGTCTCTAATCTGCCATCTTGCTCCACCCCCTTTAATTCAATGGTGGTGCTCTTAATCCAGGTAGTTTAGTTCCAGAGCCCACAATTTCACACTCAGCATATGGCTTCTAGCTATGATTAGAGATATTCTAAAATTTAAACACATATAGCTTTGATACTAAATGCCAAAGAGTTCTGTAAAGAATAATTTTCTTTAGAGAGAAATTTTACAAGAGAGTAATAGTACAAACAAGAATTAAAACAAATTTGAGGCCAATATAAATTATATAATAACATTTTCTCTAATCGTGAAATGAAAGAAAGCTGTATCATTGATCTTCTAAATTTTTCGTATCATCAGTGTTAGAAAGCTAAATACTAATACACACACACACACATATATATATGTATATGTGTGTGTATATATATATCATCCATGTTTAATGCCCAGATTTCAAACTGAATTAGCAATATTATGATTGCATCTGTACAGGCAAGACTCAGTTGTAATTTCTTACTGTTTATACACATAAATCATATTATGAATCATGTCAAACACTTAGCAAGTGGAAAGTTATCAATTTTACATTTGTTGCTTTCATTCAGAGAGTACCTGTTAGTTTTTGTTAGTAGTTTTTACCAGGGGAAAACAACGTCTTTTGACACCTACGGTAGACCCTTTTCCCAAAATCAGCTCAGTTATTCTAGTTCTGAAAATACTAAGGTCACACTTGTGGTGCATATTTGAAGGGTTAGGAGAAAACTTCTAAACACTGATCAAAAATGTTTTTACATAGTAAATGAGAAAATCTCATGAATGTTATGTCAATCAGGTTGAGAAAAATATCTCCGATTGTGTGTGAAGCCCACACACTGTACCCCGTGATTGAATTATTGTACACAGCTATGTAAAAAAAAAAGCTAAAAAAAAGAGAAAAGAAAATACTAGCAAAATTCCCTTCCCCTAATCTGAGTACAAATTTTGACATTTCATAATTGATTTCACTGAAATTGGGGAACCAGTGAGTAGAGACTAACAAACTAAGATTCAAGTGACCATTTATTTTTTATTTTTATTTTTTTTCAAAGTTTAACTTTTTTTATTTTATTAGATCATAACTATGTACATTACAGCATTCATGGGGTAAAATGTGCTGATTTTATGTACAATTTGAATGTTTACATCAAACAAGTTAACACATCATTCACCTCACTTAATTGTTGTGTTTAGACATTTATACTCTACTATTAATCTATTTGGCATGTACGCTTGCAATGTGCATGATAGGTTAGGTCCCACCAATTACTCTCCCTCCACCCATCCACCCCGATACCTTCCCCTCACCCTCCTCTTTTCTCCTTCTTTCTGGGCTATAATTGTGTTTTATCTTATGTTTGAAAGTGTTGGTATTTATATATTGGTTTCATAATACTATTAAGTACACTGGGCATTTTTTCTTCTATTTTTGAGATACTTTACTAAGAAAAATATGATCCAGCTCCATCAATGTAAACATAAAAGTGGTAAAGTCTCCATTTTTTTATGGCTGCATAATATTCCGTGATATCCATATACCACAATTTGTTAATCCATTCATGGGTGGATGGACACTTGAGCAGCTTCCATGTCTTGGCAATTATGAATTGGGTTGGAATAAACATTTGGGAATTTACCTAACAAAAGTCATGTAAGACCTTTAAAAAGAGAACTATGAAACTCTGAGAAAAGAAATAGCTGAAGATGTTAAAAAATGGAAAAAAATACCATACTCGTGGCTGGGAAGAATCAACATTGTTAAAATATCCATACTACCCAAAGCAATATAGAAATTTAATGCAATCCCTATTAAACTACCACTGGCATACTTTAAAGATTTTATATGGAATCAGAAAAAGTCTCAAATAGCCATGATATTACTCAGAAATAAAAACAAATCAGGAGGAATCATGCTATCAGACTTCACGCTATACTATAAATCTATAGTGATCAAAACAGCATGGTACTGGCACAAAAATAGAGAGGTATATGTATGGAATAGAATAGAGAACCAAGAGATAAACCCCACTACTTATCATCATTTGATCTTTGATAAACCTATCAAAAACATAAATTGGGGGAAAAGATTCCCTGTCATTTTGCCAGTCTCCACCAAAGTGTGATAGTCTGACTTCTGGGCATGCAAACTGTATAAAATCTCAGCTCTTACAAGAGTCTTTAGAAATCATAAGAGAAATTAGAGGTAGCAGGTATGTCCAGAGAAGCAACATACAACTTAACCCAGAAACTGGGAGAGAAGCCAAAAAGGCAAAATGGTAGTGGCTGAAGAATTGAAAGGTGTAGAAAGCTGGAAACAAAATACATTATATTTTGTAACAATTATTAATCCACTTAATTTTCAGCCCGTTGAACTTCAACCTCAAAGTAGAGAATATGGGTTATGATTATCCTTGCTCAAAATAAAAACATCTGAAGATGTAGGTGCTTCAAAAATGTAATTCTCACCCAGATTTTCCTGTTAATCAGTTTAAACATTTTCCTCTAGTTGGTGGAACTGATTTCTTTTCTCATCCTCCAGCCATCAAACCCTTGTCCTTGCTGTTATCCAATTCTAAATTAATAAAGAAATATTTTAATTAAAACTGGTCTTTGTCTCACACTCCTCCTCCCCAGCCCGCTATCCATTGACTTCACCCTCACCAAGCCCACACACCCTTCCTTCCCCCATCCATCCCCACTGCCCCCACACTCTGCCATGAAAGATGTACAATGTGTGCCCTTAGAAGCATGGGGGAGATGTAGCTTAACAGAAAGTAATCTAAAGACAAACAATTAGTTGAACTGCTATTTTATCATTATGATTGTGGTATTTTTTATTTTGAAGTAACATGGCATATTTCTGGGTCCATTTTCTAGCTATTCGGTCATACTTTCTCCTATCCTTTTTGTATATCCTCACAATCTCGGGAACCAAAGGATCATCTGGGCTAGGGTCACACAAGAGGGAACAGACGGATGACAACACTTTGGAAACTGTCAATGCTGGTGACCACTCAGATCTAAGGATGTCTAGACAGATGCATCCGTTTCTGTTAATGTTCTGATAATAAATTTGGGTGGTGAATGTGATCTTGGGTGGTTTAAAGAGATAACTGGATGGAAACTGGATGGTTAGGAAGAAGACCCCTCCTTGGTAGGGAGCCAGCGGAGCATATTGTTGCCCATAGGCCCTGCTGAACACTGGGGCAAGGGATCCAGTGTCAGGTCGAGAAGTTCCTTGTGAATGCGTTTTAAAGCCATCCTCTGCAATAAGTGGCAGTCAATCTTGGGCTCAGGGCTTGGGGCCTAGTGGAGGGGGAACCGGTGGAAACTCCAGGATAGGAGGAGCAGCCAGCAGCTGTGTCCGGGCAGCTCAGATGTCGAGGAGGCTTTAGGGGAAGGCGGACTGGGGAGGAGAGAGGGACCAAAGAAAAGGGACGTCTGGCGTCCACTACACCTGATTGGATAAGCCGCTGTGGCTGCCACCGTCCCAACGCTGTCCGGAGCCGGAAACCATTGCCCACAGTCGGCTCTGGCCAGAGGCTGTGCTTCCCAGAGACACAGCCCTCAGGAGACGCCACTGCTCTTGCTCTGGACAGGCTGCCCCAGCCACTTGCCTCAGCTGCTCACATTGGGGCACCAGGGACCAGAGGGGATCTTGCTCTGTGAGGTCATTGAGGTTGTGTTGACAAGATGTTGCAGCGCAGCCAAGGGCAGGGCGAGTCCCACGATGGTTGACCCGGAGGAGAAAGGCGGAGAAGGAGGGGTTGTAGCTTCCGGGTCTTAGCTGGATCTGATGCTGTAAGCTCGTAAGTAGAGCTCACCAAGCCCTGGGGAGATCTGAATAAAGATTAAGTCAATGAATTCCCCTCTGCCCTTCATCCAGGGTCACCGTCACTCCATTGGCTTTATTCTAATCTCTCTTTATTTTTGTAATATTTTGATAACTTTATTTTTGTGAAGAAGAAAAATATTTAATATGGAAATCACTTTAATTTATGAAGACCCCCTGACAAGACGGGAAAGGAAGGATAGAAAGAAGGAAAATAAACTAATTATATAATAAACATTTCAGTTATTTATTTTTTTTTTTTTTTGAGACAGAGCCTCAAGCTGTCACCCTGGGTAGAGTTCCATGGCATCCCAGCTCACAGCAACCTCCAATTCCTGGGCTCAAGCGAGTCTCCTGCCTCTGCCTCTCAAGTAGCTGGGACCACAGGCGCCCGCCACAACGCCCGGCCATTTTTTGGTTGCAGCCGTCATCGCTGTTTGGCAGGTCCGGGCTGGATTAGAACCCACCAGCTCAGGTGTACGCAGCTGGTGTCTTAGCCCGTTGAGCCACAGGCGCCGATCCTCAGTTAGTGTTCTTTATAAAAGCTATCATTTGGGGAAAATGATGGTTCCAATAGCAAGTGTAACTGCAGAACAGAATGTCTTTCATTCTTGAAGATTTTCAATGCAGAAAATAATTGACATTACACCCTCGTGTTTACATGTATGGGAAAGTAAAGCCAAATATCATCAAAATAGATTAATCTGTTAGCCATATCATTTTTTCCCCATGAATTAATCAATACATTAATAAAAAGTTTTTAAAGTTTGGAAATAAGTTATATTAAACGTGGTAGGTCACACTTTTCATTTATAATATCCTTGATATTTTTCAGTTATGAAAATATCCTGCTGCAAAATTAGTAGGGTAATATAACTATTCAAATAACTTGAGAAGGCAAATAACAGTTTTTTGAAAGTACTTTACAAGGAGAATGTAGATGTAGAAGAATGGATCTTCTAATTGATAAAATGTCTAACTTATTGAAAGGAAATTTCTCAAATCTGTTGTTTTATATAGTAGTAAAGAAGAACATGGTTTGTGTGCTTCTGAACAAATGAACTACACTTATTACTGTGGTGAAATACCAAATGTTAAAATTGTCATTTAAAATAATATTTAAGAAAATTCAAAAAGAGATAAGGCCATTTCTTATATAGGAAGCATATACAACATTGCAAAATTTTGGGATAAGTTTCCAAAGTTCTTTTTTCTCATTGTTATGAGACATGAAAATTATTTTCCAAGACTAGATATCATCAACAGAAACCTTTCTGACTGGGTTTGAAATCAGGACCATGTAATAATACATAAGTTATCCATAGGTAAAAAAGATGATCATGATCCTTTCTGTAACTAAATCCAATGGAATATCCATTTTCCATTTATATCCATTTTCACTTCATCCTCAGTGTGTGGAATGGGGGAATAATTTGCATGTTATGATTCTGATGAAGTTTTCATAACTTGTAACTACACAGAACTCAATTTAATAAAAGAAGAGCAAACAACCCCATTTCTTTGGGGAAAGAGACTTGAACAGAAACTTCCCTGAAAATGACAGATGAATGGCCAACAAACACATGAAATATACACATTGTCTTTATCATGAGATAAATGTAAATCAAAACCACTTTGAGATATCACCTAACTCCAATAAGATTAGCCCAGATCACAACATCTTCAAACTGCAGATGCTGGCATGGATATGGAGAGAAGTGAACATTCTACACTTCTAGTGGGATTGCAAACTAATACAACCTTTATGGAAAGAAATTTGGAGAATCCTCAAAGAACTAGAAGTTAACCTTCCATTTTATCCTGCAATCCCATTGCTAGGTATTTACCCAGAACAAAAATCATTTTACCACAAAGACATTTCCACCAGAATGTTTATTTCATCCCAAATCACAATTACCAAGTCATGGAATCAACCCAAACTCCCATCAACACATGAAAGGATTAAAAGATTGTGGTATATATATGCCATGGAATACTATGCAGCCATAAATAAGATGGAAACTTTACATCTTTTATGTTTATCTGGATGGAGTTGGAACACATTCTTGTTAGAAAAGTATCTGAAAAATGGGGAAAAAGTATCCAAAATAATAAGGTAGGTGATTGTTATATTAATCTGTTTGATTTAGCCAGTCCACATTGTAAATTGAATCATCAAATTGTAAGCCATAAAAGTATACAGTTAGATTTTAATTAAAAATTGATAAAATTTTTTTCAAACAAAAAATATTCTGTCAAGCAAGTACTATTAATTAGGATTGAACACCATAAATATGTATGACTAAGAAATTAAGTTTTAGTGCTAACAAGGATAGAGTCTTGCAAGCTTATCAAAAACAGTCATCATTTTTTTTTTTTTTATATCTTAGAGTGGAGGCAATATAGTACAGTAGAAAGACCACTGGTGCAAGCTCTGGAAATCTCACATTTTTATCCTGGTTTTCTATTTTAAAAGTACATTACCTTAAACAAGGCTTTTCACCCATAGGGCCAGTTCCTTGATTCCTTTCAGCTCTATCATTTTCCAATTTAATGAAAATCATCTCTGCAGTTTTTTTTCAGTTCACTATGATATGTTTGTCCACTTGAGTAGAAAAGAACTTTATTTGAAACACTCACAAGTGTAGACATTAATAATTTCTATTTTACTTTCTTCCAAAATTTTCTTCAGAGATGCACATATCATGCTCTTAAACTAATCTTACTGCATTAGTGAACTAAATTAATTACTTACTATTTTATTTAGTAAGAAGGAAATATTGTGGTAATAGGACCCAGTGCCTTTTGCATACCTGCTTTCTACTTACACATGGGTGTAAAACGTTGTGTAATAGCTAGACAAAACTTTTTTTTGGAAACAGTCTCACCCTGTTATCCTGGGTAGAGTGCCGTGGTTTCATAGCTCACAGCAATCTCAAACTCCTGGTTTCACGTGCTCCTCCTCCCTTAGCCTCCCAAGTAGCTGTGACTGCAGGCACCTTCCACAATGCCAGGGCAATTTTTCTATTTTTAGTGGAGATGGGGGTCTTGCTTTTGTTCAGACTGTTCTAGAACTCCTGAGCTCAAAAAATCTGCCCATCTCAGCCTCGCAGAGTGCTAGAACTACAGGTGTGAGCCAGTGAGACCAGACCAGACAACTTTTTTGACAAAATTATTTTTGCATTTAGGATTCTTCTTTTCCTCGGTATTATGTACTTAATAATGGACTCTAAATGTCCTCTTCTACATTGTCTGATGAAATGTGTTATTGAAAAAGAAAAAAGAAGAGCCTAAAAGAGATTTTCAAGTGTTGGAAAATTTTCATGAGTTGCTCCCTAGTAGTATACTGCCTCCTCCCAAAATTCATTTTGCAGTAAGCAGTTTTAGAAACTGATGTAAAAGAAGCAGATTTAAAGTGACAGCTGGAAATGATCCATATTGTTTTGTGGAGTTTCATGAGCATCATCATGCAGCTGCAGCACTAGCTGCTATAAATGGATGGAAGATAATGGGTAAGGAAATCAAAGTGAATTGGGCAACAACCCCCAGCAGTCAAAAGAAAGATACAAACAGTAGTACTGTTGTCAGCGCACAGCATTCACAAGATCATTTCCATGTCTTTGTTGGTGACCTCAGACCAGAAATTACAACTGAAGACATAAAAGCTGCTTTTGAACCATTTGGAAGAATATCTGCCTGTTTTGTTCATGTGTCCTGAGAGAACAAGCATTGTGATATACCTGGCTAACTTAAAAGCAGATTGCCTGTGAAGCACAATTTGAGTCCAATTTTTTGAGAGATGTCCGAGTGGTAAAAGACATGGCGACAGGAAAGTCTAAAGGATATGGCTTTGTCTCCTTTTTCAACAAATGGGATGCCGAAAATGCCATTCAACAGATGGGTGGCCAGTGGCTTAGTGGAGGACAAATCAGAACTAACTGGGAAACCCGAAAGCCTCCAGCTCCAAAGAGTACATATAAGTCTAACACCAAACAGCTGTCATATGATGAAGTTGTAAATCAGTCTAGTCCAAGCAACTTTACGGTATACTGTGGAGGTGTAACTTCTGGGCTAACAGAACAACTAATGCGTCAGACTTTCTCACCATTTGGACAAATAATGGAAATCCGTGTCTTTCCAGATAAAGGATATTCATTTGTTTGGTTCAATTCCCATGAAAGTGCAGCACATGTGATCATTTCTGTTAATGGCACTACCAGTGAAGGTCATGTTGTGAAATGCTACTGGGGCAAAGAAACTCTTGATATGATAAATCCTGTGCAATAGCAGCAGAATCAAATTGGATATCCATAACCGTATAGCCAGTGGGGGCAATGGTATGGAAATACACAGCAGGTTGGCCAGTACGTGCCTAATGGTTGGCAAGTACCTGTATATGGAATGTATGGCCAGACATGGAACCAACAGGGATTTAATCAGACTCAGTCTTCTGCACCATGGCAGAAGCTGAATCTCTAGGGCAGAATGGCAGCATGTTGCCTAATCAGCCTTCAGGGTATCAAGGGGCAGGTTATGAAACCCAGTGAAAAAGGACTCCAGAATCTAAAGCCAGTGGCTTAAGGCTACAGGGAGTGTAGTAGAGCCATTGTTTACTTAAAGATTTATCAAGTCAGTCAGTGCAAATGTCAGATACAATGTATTTATTTAAAAGATGCATTTTTTTGATCATGAAATTACTTATCATCCACATTGTTTAAAAAGAAACAAGATGCTGGATGTCTGCCAATTTTTGCCTTCGTTACTTTTTTTGATAAAGTTTCTCAGATCCTTGTTTCAAGTACAAAATGCAGGGATTGCTGCCACTTTTTAAAAGTTAAGAGGCAGAAAATTGCACAATGTTGAACTTTTTTCCACTAAAGTAGTGTGTAGTTCTAGTTTGCATTCCTGATATGATTTAAAACATGTAATATAAAGGTGTTAAAAAAAAAAAAGAAAGAAAAACCAAAACTGTGTAGAGTCTAAAAGTTATTTGTAATCTTCAGCTTGCACACAATTCTGTTTTAGGTTAAAAAAGGAGGCATTGTTTGACCTGTCCCATCTCCACTGTTATCCCTTTGGAGTTTTTTAATATAAATTATTAGTTTACGTTGTTTTTGCATACATTTTTTCACAAATTTGTCTTGCCTTATTAAAGTTCTGTAAAATATACCTAAATGGAAAAAATGATGTTCAGTTAAATTGAAAACTTTTCTCAGATGGATTGATAATTGCATTCATCTTGTGTTTTATATGAGAAGGTGCTTCAAGAATTCCCTGTTGGATTTGTTTAAAAGCATTTTTATTTTCTGTGATAAAGTTTGTTGTGTACCAGGAAATATGAAAACAAAAATTTCTTACTAAAGAAAATCTCTGAAATGTGAAAAATAAAAAGAAAAGGAAAAAAGTATTGATATGTGCAAATTTGTACTTTTACAAATATAGTGTAGCTTAGTAATATGGAAAAATTGCTGTATGGTAGTATGGTTAGTGTCATGATTTTGCAGTGCACATTGGGAGTTTATTGCCCATTTTAACATTTAATTCACATTATATGAACCAAATCAGAAAGCATTCATAAATAATTAAGCATTGAAATTATTTTTTGTATGTTACAGAGTTCCCAGGAATTACCAAGCTCTGATATTTAAAATAATGTTGTTGATCCCAATAAAGTTCAGATATTCAGAGACTTAGTTGAACATGTGACTGCCTTTTGTTGCAACCTTGCATTTTATTTGTTCATGCTTTCATTCAATGAATAGTTATTAAATGTCTAGTGCCATAGTTATTTTACTCTGGGTGAAACGTAAATCCTTCTGTGGAACTTACACAAATGTCTCTAAATGCAAAGGAGTTGGGTAGTAGTGGGGAAATCTGAGTTAGTCCACAAATCAGGCATTACTAGATAGATCTATCTGTGTCAGGATTTGCAGGGGTAGTCTTAGATCATTGGGCAAATTAGGGATGATTTGGTGTCAAGGTGTTAGGCAGTAGAATTCTGATGTGGGTGAGCCAGAAACCAGGAGGTTGAAAATTTTGTATACACTAAGTAGTATAACAACTTGAAGTATTAAAATAAAGTAGGACTTGATAAATATCTTCCACATATCCATTTTCTAGTTAGTCTTGTACAGTCCCATGGCTTTAAATATTGTTTACATTTTTATTGATACCAAGTTAATATATCCAGGCTCTATCTCTCCTCTGGTTTTCAAACCTATATCCAAATGTCCAATTGACACCTTGACTTGATACCAAATTGGGATCCAAATTTAACATAGCCAAAAGGGAATTACTTGCTTCCATATTCCATCTTGTTACTTGTTTAGTTTCCCCCTCTTAATAAATATTACAACCTCACACTTAGTTCTTGAAACAAAAGTGTAGAAGGTATTTTGGTGCCATTCTTTTCCTTACTTCTAGCTGCCTCCTGCCCTTCGTTCCCTAGCCAAATCATATCAATTTTACCTTCAAAATATATTCTCAATATGTCCTCCTTCTTTTATCTCCCACAGCATCCATTAGTGAAACCTAGCACCAGCTCTCACCAGAAAACAGGAATTATCTCTTATCTTATTTCACTGATTCTATTGTTGCCCTTATCCCCCTGCCTATCTCTCTATGGTAGCAAGATTAATCTTAAAGTATAATTTTTATAAAGCCATTTTCCATTGAAACCCCCCAGTGGTTCTCCATTATAGTTAGAATAAAATCCCTGCCCTTTATTAAGATATAGAAGTCTGATATCTGCATATCTTTATGACCTAAATATTCATGTCATTATTCTCTATGCACACTACCCTTTTGTTCCTATATGCTTTGAACATGCCAAGCTCATCATTACTACTCCAGGAAATTATCTGCTTCAAGGTGTTCACATGGCTGGCAGCTTCTTGTCAGTCATGTTTCAGTTAAAATTAAACCTCCTCAGGAAATTATACATCCTATCTAAAGTAGCCTTTTTATACCCCCACTCAGTGTATATTTTATTAAATTATTGTTTGCTCATTTGTTTCTACTTCTACTTTAATGTAACTTATGTAGGGGCAAGGATATTGTCTGTCTGTATCTTTACTACTTAGAACAGTGACTGTCACATAATAGATGCTATATAACTAATTATTGACTGGGCATCTGAAAGAATGTGTAAACCAGGGAAATATGCTTTCTCATCTCTAGCTGCTCCCTTTACTTCATATGCCTATAAGAGAAAATATATAAATAATAGAGCAGAGGGCTAATAAACTAGCATTTTCCTGGTAAGAAAACAATAAAGATAGCACAGTTTTTCTTGTTACCTATTCAGAAGCTTAGTTAGAAGAGATGTCAGGACCACTGTGTCAAATTTAGAAAATTCATAAAAATTAATAAGCTGCTATGCTAAGTTTCTCTCCCAACATAAATCTCAAGGCATGATGAGCTGTGTGAGATTTGTAACCACATAATAAATAACATTCTAATATAGTCAGGCTAAAATTTGTGTCCTTGTTTGATGAAATGAAGGTGGTATAATGCATAGAAATCATCAAGTATTGCTCAGAAAAGTCTGAATTTACTTGAGATATTTATATAGAAGCTATACCTTGGAGTTTAACTGCCTAATCTCTGTTATGATAGACATAAAAATAGCAGTTTACTAATTGAATATCTTAAGATTCTATGGATGAATTAGAGGACCAATCAGCTGTTCTAAAAGCTATGATGACAGTTATCATCATGGCAAATCACCATTATTGATAAACTCCCATGAAATTAAAATATCCTTGAAAATGTACAAGAAAATGGCTTGTGATCACATGACTTGGGGACAGAAATTTATGTTGAGACCTTTTAACTAATTTTGGGATTGTCTTGCTTTCTTGTGCAATAAAAACTGTGGACATCAATTCTCTGCCTAACTAGTTAGGTATATGCTACAACAGCTCTTATGACTCCATGATTTTTAAATATAGCCACACTTCTTTTTCTCGCTTCTCATTCTTCACACAAATATTTTAATGTCTACTTTACTTTTTATAATTATGGTTTGTTTTATCATTATGTATTTGTCACTATAAAGTAAAATTAAATGGATGAATTTGGAGTTTTTAAATGTTGAAAAAGCATTTGATTGTAATAAAATTTATATTTATTTCAAAATTTTGACAGATTTAGACTCTATTTTCTTGTTTGGCTGAAACTACTCTAATTTTCAAGTGTTTTTATAGTTAACATCTCATTGTAATAGCTTCAATCTCTCCTAAAGTACCAGTTAAGATTCATGACTTCCTGCTTTCTCTTATATAAGTAAATGAAGAGTGTGCAATAAAAAGGGACGACCATTTGGAAATTCTTGAGATTCATGGAAACTAGTTAATGTTAAAGTTTTGGTTGAAATTAAAGATAATTTTATGGATTTTGCTGAAATGTTCTTTCATAGTGGCTGGCTGTTTTTCTCAGTAATGGGTGAGCATGTTTATCTCATGGTACATAATGCAGCAATATTACCTCTGATTTATTTTATTACTTTAGGAGTATTTCCAATTTTTTTTTTCATGGTGCTTAGAGAGAAAAATTTATTTTGGTACTGAGAGGAAATTAGAAATGTGTGTGTGTTTCACTTTAAGACGGTTATATTGTTTACCTGGCTTATTAACAATGTCCATCACAATGTAATCCATTAGTGCTATAACTATGTGGAGAAGGGTTAAAACTTTGAAAGAGAAAATAATGTTTCAGATAAATAATTTTGATTGCTCCATGTTTGGGGAATTCTTAATATTTACAGTTTATACAGTCCACTTATTTAAAAAGAGCTATGTTTTGAACAAGTGTAACTATACTGTGGCAGTTACGGGTGCTTATGCTGTAGGCTGTTCTTTTTTTTTTTTTTATTAAATCATAGCTGCATACATTAGTGCAATCAAGGGCTACAATGTGCTGGTTTCATATACAATCTGAAATGTTTTCATCAAACTGTTTAACATACCCTTCATGGCATTTTCTTAGTTATTGTATGAAGACATTTGTATTCTGCATTTAGTAAGTTTCACCTGTACCCTTCTAAGATGC
>CAUYRH010155218.1:0-29509 GCA_963574655.1 Perodicticus potto
TTTTTTTTTGGTAGAGACAGAGTCTCACTATGTTGCTCTGGGTAGTGCTGTGGCGTCACACAGCTCACAGCAACCTCCAACTCCTGGGCTTAGGCGATTCTCTTGCCTCAGCCTCCCGAGTAGCTGGGACTACAGGCGCCCACCACAACGCCCGGCTATTTTCTTTTTTTCTGTTTTGAAGTTCAGCGGAGGCCAGGTTTGAACCCGCCACCTTTGATATATGGGGCCGGTGCCCTACTCGCTGAGCCACAGGCACCACCCAGGATTTTGCAATGTGTTGCATCTTACTTTCTGTTAGAGTAAAAGATCACTTTCCTTTGAGCGGCAGGATTTCAGAGACTGTCCTCCGCTGTACTGTCACCTGGATACACTCACGTGACACTTGTAATGAAAGGGTACTTCAGGCTACGTGCTAACTCGGTAAGTGTTCAAACTACACTGCTATTTCTTTCTCTAAGCTTCAAAAATTTTAACCTATGCTTCTTGAATAAAAAAACATGAATGAACATGTTTTCATTTACCCTTCCATATATACTGTACTCTCATTACTAAGGCACCGATTGTAAAAGAGTGCAGACCACACTGTTAATATTAATTAGATGTAAAATTTGACTATTTTAGAACACCAAGTAAATACTGAATGATCCAACAACCTTTCAGGACAGGGTTCACACATTCTTCGGACCTTCACACTGGCGATCATTAGTGATGCCAAACATATGGCAAGTACTGCCCTAATACCTTGATGTACGAGATAAATGAGGATAAAAATTGAATAGAATGACATATGATTTCTTCTTTTTGTGAAGAGATGTGATGATGATACCTAGGTGGCTGTGATCTTGCCTTTTTCACATGCTTAAAAAACTATACAGAAGCATACTCTTTTCTCCATCTTCTAAAATTCTTTTCATCTGTTAATTCTATTTCAAAAAAAACTCTTCTTTGATCAAATCCTTTTTGTACCCCTGGACTCCCACATCAGGACGGTTATCCCTCAGTCATTTCTCCTGTCTTGTACTTTCATCAGCTGTCTGCATCTCCCTGGATAGGCTGAAATATTATTTCCCTGCCACGTCCTGAAACTGAGATCCTAGAACCCTTGGAATTTCCTGAGTAGTGGGGGTGGGGAGGGGAGAAGAGAAGAGTGTCTTTTGTTCATGGGAATGATGTGGTACTTGACTGGCTCCTAGATATCTTCCGGATGGGAGGCTAGTTGCCAAGTGAGGACAGGGCTTGAACTCTCAGCAAGCCACCCCCACTACTTCTCACCTCAGCACAGGGGGAGAAATAGCCAATGATTTAATACACCATGCCTACATAATAGGTCCTCCATAAAAACCCTAAATGACACAATTTGAAGATCTCTGGAGCAATAAGCACTTCCACATGACAGGAGGGTGGTGCACCCTGCACTCCACAGGGACAGAGCGCCCTGTCCTGAGACCCTTCTGGACACTGCCCAGCACACCTCTTCATCTGGCTGTTATTTGTATCCTTTATTGCAAGTTGGTGATAGTAAGTGAAGTGTTTCCCTGAGTTCTATGAGCTGTTAGTATAAATTACTGAACCTGAGAAAGGGACCATGGGAATCTCCAATCTTTTTGAGAAAGAAATGTTCCATCCTGGGGACGCACGATTTAAAAGTTGGGACTGAGCCTTTCTTTAACCTTGAGATATGTTAACCCCGGGTAGTTACTGGCAAAACTGCATTAAACTGTAGAATACCCAGTCGGTATCTCAAATTAGGAATTGCTTGGTGTGAAAAAGTACATATTTGGTATCAGAAATGTTGTCCATAGAGAAAGATTTCTTTTAGATTCTTGTCAGCTTCTAGAAGGTACGCTGTCCAGTATGGTAGGTACTAGTTACATGTGACTAATTACATTAAATTATGACTAATTAAAATTAAATTAAAAATTCAACTCCTTAGACACAGTGGCACATCTCAAATACTCAGTAGCCACATGGGACACCGCTACTCCTGTCCAGATCAGCAGGAACAAGGAACGCTTCCATCACCACAGGAAGTTCTACTGGGCAACTCTGTTCTAACACGCTGATAACATTTACCAACTTCAAGGGCCCTCCCTGCCTATGACTGAAGTATCTGATCAAGAAAAAGTCAGGCCTTTCAGTAGGTGATCAGGCCCAAGTGGCTGTGGACACAGGGTTGTACATTCTCTATTTATAAACCGACAGAGGCATTCAGTCAGAACTCAAGACAGATGACCGCGCCTTCTCAATGTCTTGAAACTGCTAGAAATAGCCCCAAAATGCACAAACAGAAATTCATGTTGTCACTCCATACCCACTGCCCTGATTATTACCTCTCATTCCTGAACATTATTCTGGGCTCCAATACAAAAGTATGGCTAGGTTGAAACTAAATCCATGTTCCCACTGGAGACAGATTAAAAGTAAGGTGTTCCATCAGTTTAACAGAGTGGTTGCTGCAGCTGGCAAGGTGCTATCTATCATCTGTCTGTGAGACAGGCAAGAGCCGGGAACATCCGATCCTGGGTCAGAGAAAAAGCAGCTGCCGGATGGTTAAACACGCTCAAACGGGAAACTGCATAACTACACTTGGAATGTTAAAGCTGTTAATAACAAATAATTTAAAATTTCAGAAAAAAAGTCTAAACTCTATAAGCTTTGAAGATAAATGCAGCATGCTGTATGCCAATTATAAATAAAAAGTTCTCTTTAAAGCAGCCAAAAACAAGAGGACATTAATTAGTATTTTATGCAGTGTCTGGCATCTGGCAAGTAAAAATAGTGTTTAAGCAAAATTTTCTAGGCTAAAATAAATCTAGAATAATGTTTTTTCTACTTGTTTTTACTTAGATTTTTCCTGAAAACTTTTATCAGTATGAATGAACCTCTTCTCATTTGAGAAAAGATAGTTGGGTATTTTGTCATCCATTCTTTATTTATAGCCTTAAAATACGCACTTACAGAGACAAAATATCATCTCATAAGGGAATCCTAAAAGAATACATTTTATAAAATCTTAATAATTTCTCATTAATTAGAACTACTTAGCAGCATTTTCAACACATCTTTTAAAGTAGACAGTTAGGCACAGCAACATTCATGGTCTATTACAAAGCAAATCTCTGCTCTCTAAACTACTAACTGCAGATTGAATGAAATTTGAAAAACTACGAATGCTTCTCCTTAAGGAGTATTAGCAAAGAAAGTAAATAGGTATGTGAACATTTAGAGGTAAAATACTCCTGACATTCATAAGTAGGCTTTAAGATAAGTGTCAAAACAATAATACACAGAGATCAGACAGCTTTATTCTGTGAAACAAGGACAACTCTACTCACTCAAATTCATAATGAATTTAGAATATTTTGTTTAGCTACTGCTCTTTTTAGAAAATATGTCAGGAAACATGATTCACAATGAGAAATGAATAAAAGTGGAGAAGACTTCCACTTTCTAGGTCATAAATGTGCTTCAGAAATAGAAGGTCAGATAGCAAATGAGCAGCACTGCAAAACGTCACTGTGGCTTCGAGGAAAGGCCAAACGACAGTGACATCACACTGTAAAATGTTTATGATCTCTCCTCTATGATATCATAAAGGGAACATCCAAGACTAGAGAAAGAGAACGTGAGTGCCAGTGAGCCGTGACCGCGTGGTGAGAAGACTGAGCTGGGTGCATGGTTCAGGCTCCAGTGGGGACCACAGTAACACTCCTTCACTACTCTACAAGGCATGGCAGTGAATTTCAACCGGGGTGCTGCGGCACACTGCTATGCCTTGAGAGGATCTGAGATTTGCTGTGAAAAATTTTAAATACCATTAATTAATTACTTTCAAGAGAAGTTTAAAGTACAGTAAGTATATTCTTTCTTTTACTCTTTTATTCTGATCAACATAATGTAAGCATGCTCTTAGAAGTTTAACTATAGGTTCAAAGCGTGCCATGAGATAAAAATGGTTAAAAAGCACTGGGTTATAGGGATCAAAGAGATTATAAAAATGAAAATGCTTTGAAAATAAAGTAAATAAGTAAAGTACTTAACAAAGTATCTTCTGCTCTAAGAATATCAAGATCTGGCACTTTGTGGGATTCATGAATACTCAATGTGATCCACACCCTCTCCCAACTCACTTTTATTTTAATGGTCTACTATTAATGGTTATGTAAGGAAATAAATGCTAATCATTTGTAATTTATGGGATTTAAGACAAGCCTAAGTCACATTCAAACTGTATTTAAAAGAAAATATATTTAGAAAAGGCTGTTAACAATTAGTTAACTACTCCACAAAGAAAAAAGGTTAAGCAAAATTCTAATTTAAGTATGTCAGGTTGGTTAGCAAACACATGGAATACATGGTTCTTCCCATGTTTCCTAGAGAGAAAACTTGAATTCATGAGGACATTAGGCATTCATGAAATGATACATGTGAAATAAACAATAAAATCCCACACTCAGGAAAAAATTAATCACAATTTCATCAATATAAAATGGTATAATAGTTTTTAATTCCAGTATGTTAATCTATGACATACTACTTTATTTCAGTATCTGAAAAAAACTTCTATGATAATATTTGCAAAGTTAAATTTCAGTAGACAAATTACAGGGTTCTTTTTTATTTGTTTGTTTGTTTTTATTTTGAGACAGAATCTTACTCTGTTGCCCCAGGCTAGAGTGCTGTGGTGTTATAGCTCACAGCAACCTCAAACTCCTGGGTTCAAGCTTTCCTCCCGCCTCAGCCTTCCCAGCAGCTGGAACTACAGGCGCCCACGAGGCCAACCTATTTTTAGAGAGAAGGTCTTGCTATTGCTCTGTCTGGTCTTGAACTCCTGAGCTCAAGTCATCCAAATCACAGGTTTTTTGTACATCGCTATTATTAGCTTATAAATAAATCTACTTTTTCTGCCAAATTATATTTTATTATATTCTGGTGATAGAATGTAAATAATTGTTTTTCTTAAGTTTTGACTTCAGGCTGGGCATGGTGGCTCACACCTATAATCCTTTAGGAGTTCAAGGCGGAAGGGTCCTTTGAGGTTAGAAATTTGAGATCAGCTTGAGCAAGAACGAGACCTTGTCTTGACCAAAAGTAGAAAACTTAGCTAGTTGTGGCACAGCTGCAGTTCCAGCTACCCAGGAGGCTGAGGCCAAAGAATCACTTAAGCCCAGGAGTTTGGGTTTGCCATGAGCTACAATGAAGCCACTGGACGCTAGCTGGAGTGAGAGAATAAGACTTTGTCTCTAAAAATAAAAATAAAGAAGTTTGACTTTACATACAGGTCTTACAGAGAAAACTTGTTACCATATTTTAAAAATTCTTTCAAGCATCAATTTAAACTTATTATATTTATATGATAAAAATACGTAACTATTAAGTGATCAAATTGCCTACATATAGTTACTGGTGTGCATTTTTGCTAAAATGTAGACATTGGAAATCTACCTGAAGCATGTGGTCCAGACAGAAGAGGCAATACTACTAACAACAACTATTCCCTGTACAGTCACCTGGTAGCAGCTCCTGTACTGGGTGCTTCTACACATTATTTCTTAATTCTCACAAGAACCCGACAAGGGAGTATTCTGTTAATACTCATACTTAATAGATGAAAAAAACTGAGGCAATGGAAGTGAAATAATTGTCCAACACCACATAGCTAGTAACAGTCTAGAAACCAGTGTATATTAGTTTATGTTGATTCTCCAGAAAAAGAGTTAAAATAGTAGGCCTGAGATGACCAACCTTAGAAAAAACTGCTTGGAAGACTGGCCCTTGCTGAGTCGGTAGAAACTTGGATTTGGGCGGGGGGTTCCACCATTCCCTCATAAGAGTGGCACACTAGGCTTAACCTGATTAAATGAACAATGTAGTTTATTCTCATCTGGATTCCCCCAGAAGTCTAGAATTTTGGTTTAAGTGCTAGACAGGATACCTATTTAACCAGCCACAAATAAAAACCTTGAGCTTCTGAAGAGACTCCTTGGTAGATATTTTATATGTTGTCATAATTAGTTGCTGGGAAATTAAGTACATCTCTGTGACTTCCCTGGGAAAGGACTCTTGGAAGCTGGCGCTCGGTTCCCTCCACCCCGTTCCTTGTGCAGTCTTTCCCTTGGCTGATTATGCTGTCTCCTTGCACAGTAATGAGTCATAACCTGTGACCATCTGCTGAGTCATGTGAGTCCTCCTGGTGAATCACCTCCTGAGGTGGTGGGAGGGGTGCACGGGGCACTGATGTGGCACATGGAAACTTGCCATGTTAGGATCTGGGGACACAGATGTGGGTAAGCAGAGGGAATAGTACATTATGTTTGTATAGAGCTTTACAGTTTAAAAACTGTTATATATACTATTTTCTTTAATTTTAAAATAACCCGGTAAAGCGTAGCCTCTTTGTATATAGAAGTATTATATTTTTAAACTAGAATTCACTTAAGGTAGAGCAATTCACATGTCCAAAAGTAATTCTGACAAGGATTTTCTTTAACAATACAATATTGGTTAGAATGATGGACATGTGGTATTTCTGAGATTTCTGAGAAACAGAGTCTTCAGCAAGCAAACATCAGGTGTGAAACTCAAATATAAGTTTAAATAACAATTCTCAATCACTTCTTGCTTAAGTTATTCCTTTAATTTCAGGATTTCCAAGCCCTGGGCCAAGAAGACAGAGACTGTTTTCACCTATCTAGACTGCCCTAGGATGTGGCTTTACCTTTTTAAAGTACATTCCAGAAGATGCTATTGCCGAACTGGTTAAATTAATCCTTCAGAATGATGTGAAAATTCTGGTCCTCACCACAGTGTTTTACCTTATCTGCCTGACGCATATAGCAGTAGAGGATTCCTCTCATGCACTTTATAGCCGAGTGCTCCAGCTCATGGGTTCTTCCCTTGTCATCATCAATGCGCCTGTGCCAGAGAGATAACTCATGAAACAAATTGGAAACGCATTTGAAAAGGGAGCAGAGCTTTTGATAATTAAGTATTTAACTATCTGGCTAATCCTGTGTTCTGGTGATGTCTACTAATGCTGTCACAGTGAAACTCCATTTTCCCAGCAGAAGTAGAAACATAGCAGAAAAAAAAAAATCCTATGATGAAACTTGTGTAGATTTTTCCTTCTTTTAAGGAAGTAAGGCAAATGCTTTAAAAATAGCATACAAGATTTTCTACAATGATTTGGCTAAAACTTTAAAGGATATTTCCATATTGGAAAAAATCTACCAATATTTCTCAGACTCACTTTTATGGAGTAGAGGTAGTTTTTATACCTATCCTTTTAGATTATGGCAATGGCCACGGGTATTTAAGGAACCACAGGCGAAGGGAGGCACTTGCCTTCCCCGCTCAGATGTGCATTTAATATTGCCAAGGTGGGCACTTTAGTCACCAAGGACGCCTTCAATTAAACACATAAACAGGATGGTACATGCTGTATTTTGGCATAATGTTTTATATTTTCAGGCCTCTTTAAAATCGATTGATCACAGTTTGCGTCACTTATTTTTAAAAATAAATACAGCAAAAATCTAACTATAAACTAGGTTAAGATGTTCTTTCTTTCCATAAATTGTTTTTTATTATAGATTAGTAACTTTTTTAAAAGGTGGATGAAAATTACCCACTACTGAAAAATAAAACTGACTTATTCATTGCTTTGCTTAAGTTTAACTAAAATACCTGGTGATTATTCTCACTTGATAAAGTTACCACCTGTCTCCTTAAAAGTATACTATAATTACCTCCCACTTCCATCATCGATTTCATATACCATTTGCTACTACAAAGAATGATTATCATTTTGATATAATATGGTGAATGTCAGTAAAACGTTATTCATCGTCAGCACCTCATTCCTTCATTCTCACATAGGCATTGCGTAAAACTAGCATAAATTTGATCCATACAGCACTATTTCCCCCCTGAAGTCAGACAGAAGAGTCTCAGTGGAAGCAGATTCCACGTAGATACAGTGTCCAGGAAAGCCAAGACTGTGAAGTCTCCATCTGAAGTCGGTAGGTTTGGGGAAAAGATCAAGGCCTCCTCACTTTTGCTTATATGCTTGAGGCCTGTATGCTTGTAGTTATTAAAGCAAATTTCCATCATATTATTTAGAAAAATTTCAATTCCACAAAAAAGCTAAAAAGATGCTACAGTGAATAAACCTTTTACTCTTCACCTAGATTCAACAGTTGTTAACATCAGCATTGTCTAGGTTTGTCCTTCACTATTCAAAAATAAGGTACGATGCTGGGTGTGGTGTCTCATGCCTGTGATCCTAGCACACTGGGAGGCTAAGGAGAGTGGATCACCTGAGCTTAGGAGTTCAAGACCAGTCTGAGCAAGAGCAAGACCCTGTCTCTACTAAAAACAGAAAAACTAGCGGGGCGTTGTGGAAGGTGCTTATAGAGTGAGCTACTTGGAAGGCTGAGGCATGAGGATTGCTTAAGCCCCAGGGACTAAGGTTGCTATGAGTTATAATGAGGCCACGACACTCTACCTAGGGCAACACAGTGAGACTCTGTTTAAGAAAAAAAAAGTAAGCTACAAACATCATGACCTTTCACTGCTACACATTTCAGAAATATCTCTAAAAGCCAAGGAAAATCTCTTATATAACAGTAACATTTTACAGATAAGGAATTTTTACTGATACTATTTTACCTAATATATGATATAGACTCAAATTATCAAATTATCCCCAAAATGTTCTTTATGGTATTTTTAAGGCATGACCAATTAAGGATTATGTATTGCAGATGGTGGTCATATTTCTTTAATCTGTCTTAATCTAGCCATCGTTATACTTATCTCTTTATCTTCTATGATACCTACAATTTTTTAAAGTCCAGGCGAGTTGTCTTACACACACCACAATCTAGCTTTGTTTGGCTGCTCATTCACATGTAGACTCAAGTAGGATATTTCGGTAAGAAGGCAGCACAAGTGTGGTATACTTGCCATTATGTCAAATCAGAAGGGGCAGTTAATGTCCGTAACTGGCTTAACCAGCTTACTAAATGTTTCCTGTGCCCCTAAAATCAGGAGCACTTTTAATAAAGCTCTATTGGTCTTACATAGAATACGTAACAAAATGCTTTTAGTGACATTAGCACACAAGTGTGCTAAAGATGATTACTTTATGTTATCTCAGTATTTGATTTTCTTTCCAAAATCCAGCACACCAATAAATTAAAACAGATGATCATGCTCATATGCAAGATACTATTTTTAAATCTAAAATACACATAGAGGTTATTTTCAGAAAGTTACTATTCAAACACTAATTCTTAGGAATTTTAAATGTAATTAAAATATATCACTACTGACCATGTGTCAGGGTCCACACGAGATGCTGTGTATAATGAAATAAATTATGACAAATATTATACTGTGAATTTTTTTACTTTATATAATAATTATTTGACATACAACCAAATTTAATAACACTTCAATTAAAAACAGTGGGAAAGCCAAAAAACTTGAAAGAAAAATAAAAAAGAGTCCTGGCCGTGGCTAACTACTTGTATAATTTTGAATAAATCTATTAAGTACTCTGGATTCCAATATTATCACCAGCCAAATTCAGTCACCACCAATTCCCTCTGTCACTAAGAGCGATCAACGCAATGAGAATGGGTAGGTAGTTCATTCTATCAAAGACTAATGGTCACTTAGAAACTTTGAGACAAAAATTTTAGTGTCTAATTTTATGTCATAAAATGTTAGAACCATTCTCATGTAAGCCCTTAGAAAATGAAAGCTTTAGAGGCCTAAAAAGGAATGTAAACCAGTCACAGGTCATGCAGTAGGGTAGCAGCAGAGCTGAAAGACAGCTTCCCAGTTTGTCTGGGTCCCACAGGCAGGAGATCACAAAGCCCCTCACCTGTACGCGAGGGCCAGCGCCCAGGCCCCCGCAGCACAGTACAGGCTGTCCTGGATCTTGGCCTTCGCATCCCCACCGCATGTCTTCGTGGGAAAGAGACCTGTAGTTGGACTTTGATACAGGAGCAACGTGGACTTGACTGCAGAAGATGATAGAGAATGCATTATACAGCCAGCCTCTTCCCCCAGGCAGCTCTCCATCCTCTCTGATTTCCTCATTACACTTTCAACAATTATGTCTCTGAACGTAGTTATGATAAAAAAACTTATCGCTCTGCCTAAGTGGAAATCCATCCCTGTATGAAGGGGTTTTTCCACTTTTGAGGAAGGAACTTGGCTAATTAGGACTTAAAAAGACATTAGCTAGCACCTCCTACTTAATGTCAATACATGCTATAAGTCTTATTATGACAACATCAAGTATGGAAAGAAAAAGGATTGACCACTAAGCTGAGCATAATATTATTGAAAAATGAGTTCAACAGTGAAACTTCACACATACAACAAAGAGCAGCATACATTTGCTAAATCACAAATTCACGTCAACTGCTATAAGTAAATTATCAACAATTTAGGAAGGATAAGGAGAGATTACAGAAATCCTGAATTTCACTGATGACTAATTTGTGCCTAGTTTTCAGAAGAATGTACAGTATTTATTCTACTTAGAATATTGTACATATAAAGAGTATGCTTAACATTTCAAACTAAATCCTATCCTTATGTAACATAAAAACAACCACAAATAAATTGTGAACACTTCTCTTAAATAAAAGTCAAAAATTCTTTCATTATCTTATTTTTTATTTTATTATCTATCAAAGAATCCTAAATAGGAAAGCAAACATATTAAAATTACATTTCCTAAAAGCTATTTTATTCCTAACTATAAATGGATGAGTAATTTTTTTTCACAAAATGCATTAATCCAACCTAGATTAGCATATGTTAACTACTATTACTTTATAGAATAGTTTTTCAAAAGGATATAACTCTCTGGGGAAAAAAAGTAAAAAATACTCTGGTCCTTCACAGAAATTAAAGAATTAAAATTTCTATGTCTTTTTTCCAGACTTAACTGATTTTGTCATGATTATTTCTTTCAGAATACCAGGGTATTTATTATTTTCCCAATATAAAAAATTGGTCCTCATAGTACAAAATAAGCAGGTGACATTTCTTTCTAAAGTGTAGTTTATTCTCCTTAGCTAGTTATTGCTACAAAGATAACAGAAAGGGCAATATAAGAATGTATGCTAGAATCTTGACCAAACTGAAGTGTTACATGAGATTGAAATAGACAAAACACTCCTATCTCAGGGAGAGACCCATCACTTTTGTTATCTGCCTTACCAGGTCAAGTACTAATGGCATAAGAAACAAACCGACAAAACAAAGAATAGGCATTCCAACATTGGTTCTCATGAACAGAGGAGTCCTATGAACAGATATCTCAAAGGTGCTTACATTATTAGATAAAATTTGCCAGGCTGAGCTAGAAAAACAAAACAAATAAAAAGTCAGGAGCCTGATAATAACCCAAGATTATCTCTTGCATGTCAATGAATTAGAAGCAGATACAAATAGTTCAGGACTACTTGGGAACTACATATAGGTCAATGAGCAAGTTAATACTAATGTGAAATATCTGTGTATTATTAATCAAAAATCATCCTCAAATTGTCAAGTCTGATAATATATAGGAAGGTTAAAAAAACACAGAAACAGCTAGGCGTGGTGGCTCATGCCTGTAATTCTAGCACTTTCAGAGGCCAAGGCAGGACGATGGCTTGATGCCAGGAATTCAAGACCAACCAGGGCAATATCATGAGAGTCCATCTCTACAAAAAATAAAAACAGTAGCTGAGTGTAGTGGCATGTGCCTGTAAGCCTAGCTATTCAAAGGCTGAGGTAGGAGGATCACTTGAGCCCAGGAGTTTGACGTTATTGTGAGCTATGATCAGGCCCCTGCTCTCTAGTCTGGGTAACAGAGTGAGACTTTTCTTCAAAAAAATAAAATTTTTTAAAAATTAAAAAATAACACCCCCCCCCACACACACACACCCAGAAGATATTGATGACAGTTTTAAAATTATTCAAGGGCCAGATAAGACCTGCCAGATTCCATGTGCTGTCTTGGTGATGATGTGAGACTGGAGCACACAGCTGGCTAACCATGAAATGCCCCAGTGACAGAACATCATCCTCTGTGCTACGCACACGCGATCAGGCCACGGCCTCCAAAGGGTTTGCTTTGCTAAGATTTTGCTTACCAATTCTGTAATAATGATCCAATTTATCCCACAGGGTTTCATTATCAGGTCTTGGAAGATTAATGCTTTTAAGAGGTTCATAAACTGAGCCTAAAAGAAAAATGAAAACCTATCAAATTCAGTCATTTTACCCAGATAAACAAAGAAAAATTCTAAGCACATACGAGCCACTGCTTAGCAATCTAATTTTCATCTTTATAGGTGAACTACCACACTTCACTACCGGAAGAACCTTTGTGGAGAGAGGAAGAGAGAGCCTGTGACAGTCAGCACAGAGGAGCTGTCCCTCCACACCCACTCCTCACACTCAGCAGAGAGGAGCGTGTCCCCCCACTCCCACACCCACTCCTTGAAGTCAGCACAGAGGAGCTTTCCCCCGACTCTTCACAGTCAGCACAGAGGAGCTGTCCCCCCACTCCCACACCCACTCCTCACAGTCAGCAGAGAGGAGCGTGTCCCCCCACACCCACTCCTTGCCCTGACTCACAATGTGTATCCTGGTCTCAACAGCTGAAACACTGCTAAGAGTCACATAGAGTCACTAGCTAAAGAATTTCTAATTATTAAGAAACATATCTAGTTATGTGCTCTGAAATCCAAATCTTATTCCTTGTGCTGGTGCTTCATCAGGCAATTTTCTTTCAATCATACCCCAAATATCTCAAGGAAAGAAGATAATGTTCGCATTTTCCAAAGCCATTCACTCTACGAATATCTGGCTAGGTTTCAATCTGAAATTAAGTCTTTACTTTCTTTTAGATAGATAATACTCTTGTCTTATTATTTGGACCATAAGCAAGTATGATTTCTACTTTTTAGCCGTGAAGATTTAGCAGAGGAAGCTGCTCAGAAGCTACACAATACACAATTCACGATAATTTGCCATAAAATGGATACAGAAAATTGTTCACTTGACTAGCGCACTTTCAACTGCTGACTGAAAGAAAGACATCTGAACCTTCAGCCACCAGACTAAGTACGTCTCTCATTCTTGTTAAAATCACTGAGAAATCACAAACATCTCAAAGGTCACAATCAGCTCACCTCTGGATGCAGGTAATGCCCACTGGCACGCAGTCTGACAACAGAGCAAAAAACGAACCTACAATTTACCTACGCAGGGAGAGCCTGTTGGCATGCATTAAGATCCTGTTTTTAAAGAAAATTAAAGCATTTATGCTCATGAAATTGCTATGTCTGTAGTGCTATTTTAAAGCCAGAAGCCTTTAATGTTTAGGCAGATACTCAACATTGTGAAGTAAGGAAAGGACCCATACAGTCAGGCAATATCCCATTACCTTCTGTTGGAAAGAGAGATGATGGATAAAAACAGGTTACATCCATAATACAGGAAATAATCTGCTCTGAGTGAAGAGATTTTCCGAAAGAAAGAGTCTTCACAATGGTATCCACTATAACGGTTCCAAAGTAAAGAACAAAGAGATCTATCACCAGGCAAGAGAGCTCCGGACTCCTTGCCCCTCCCACACAGGAGGGCGGCCTTTGCCTTCTCTACTCAGTTGGGTCTGAGCAGGTGTAAGTACATGGGAGGTGGCAATTGGGAACCACTGCTAGCACATATGTTACTAAATTCTGGGAGCCAACACAATTCCAGTGAAGAAAATAAAATCATAGACAAATAATCCCAAGTCATGAATTGCATGTATTTATCTACAGAGATTAAAGGAAGTATTGTAAGTGATGTTTCTGTTTTTATTTAGATCTCTATTACAGAGCTGGCATTTTCCTTTACATGAAAAAAATATGTACATCCACTAAAAGTAGGTAAATAATACATAGGCATCTGGATAAGGACAGAATATGTAAAACTAACATCAACCTGTATTATACTCCCATCCAAGTACTAACCAGGCCCGACCCTGCTCAGCTTCTGAGATCAGACAAGATCGGGCGTGTTTGGGGTGGTATAACCGTAGACCAACCTGTATTATACTGATAGGTGAGTCGATTTTGAAAGTTTGTTTTAATGATATATCATGGTTTTATAATGAAAAATATTTATTTTTAAAAGTGCTGTTACATTAAAGACTAAATAAACCAAAATGATTCTGTCATCTAATTTTTCTCAAAAAAATCACCAATAGAGATTTGTTAGAAGTAAAAATAAAAGGAAGGAAAATCAGACTTCAAGAAAATAAATATCTTATTCAGTAAAAGATAAAACAAAAGATGTTCAAAGGAGAGGAGAAAAGCAAAAAAAAAAAAAAAAAAAAAAGTAACATTACCTAATTCAGTAAGAGTCAATATTTTGTGTATGTTGCTACATCTTCAGAGAAAGCCCATGGAAGGTTAGGAATAGCTTATTTAGATAAGTGTTAATATTTTAGTGATCACCACTGAGTTGCTTCTAAAGTAACTACATAAAATTAAACAAGAAAGTTCCACTTAATTTACGGTGAAGAGTATCACAAATCTGAAGAAAAAGGAAAAGTTATCAATGGTAACATTTTAAACAAAAATAAAACGTCAGAGAAGCAGCAATACAAATAAAAATGTGAAAAAGCAATTAACGGGGAAAGAATTCCCAAAGGAAATTAAAAAAAATGCAAAACCTCAGAAAAATCTAATAAATATATAGAGTTAAAATTCTAACGAAATTTTTCAATGTAATTTTTCTTTCAATGCTTTTCCTTTTTGAATTATGTTTGCATCCAGACATCACAAAGTAAAATAAAACTTATCAAGTTTGTAAGATGAGGTTAAACATGTCACTTTGATATTTTTACCCATTAATTCCTTTCACACTAGAAAAATGTAATCTTCATTCCAGAACATGCTACTGTCAAAAGCATACCCTGGCAAAAAGCAATACAATAGAACAAGGGGCAGAAGTTCTAACTTGAAGAGTTACAGCTTTATCAGTAAGTAGGAAAGGTCTATTTACTAACAAAAACATTAGAAGAGTTTACTAAGACATTTCCATGTACCCAAAAGAATATTAAGAAAGAGTGTAAACTTAACAGAGGTATATACTTTCTGAATTTTGCACTATAAAAACCTGAAATGTTTGTTGAATATTATGCAATAGCAGAATACTAAGAAATCAAAAATAACATTAGTAATTAAAATAGCACCCATTAAAAGAATAAAAATATTTTTTTAAACAGAAAACTCCCAGTGGAAAACTGATCAGAAAATCAACACAACAGCAATAGTCTACTATTTTGGCAGATGACTTTTCATTATCTGATTTAAACCTCTTTAATATACAACAAAAATGTTATTCATCAAGACTGATGATCCCTAAAGAACTCTGGGACTGATGATCCCTAAAGAACTTTGTCATTTCTCCATATATAGTAATAGACTAAGATAAATACCATTGATTATTCACTCAATTAACACACACAATGTAGGCATAAGACTTGGGGCCATATATCTAGCAAGCTACCACTTTCAGGGTGAAAGGCAAGATAAGCTTCTGAGTAAGAATAATGCTGAGACCAGAGTAGTTAAGTATCTTAAAATACAAAGAGCAGAAAAATTCAGTCTTCCTGTGGGGCCTAAAGATCAGGGCACATATGCACTGTAATCTTTGAAAATAAGAGCAATTTCAAGCGATGAATTTCCATATAAACATGAAGGCAGCGATTGAAATCTATAAGGGTATGAAATTTTTTTTTTGAGACAGAGTCTCACTTTGTTGCCCTCGGTAGAGTACCATGGCATCACAGTTCACAGCAACTCCAGCTCTTGGGCTTATGTGATTCTTACCTCAGCCTCCCGAGTAGCTGGGACTATAGGTGCCCACCACAAGGCCCAGATAAGTTTTTGTTGCAGTTTGGCCGGGGCCGGGTTGGAACCCACCACCCTCAGTACGTGGGGTCGGTGCCCTACTCACTGAGCCACAGGCGCCGCCCAAGGGTATGAAATTATAAACATATACATACTTAATGTTCAGAGCTGAAAACACAGGAACATGTGTCTTAAGAAGGATACCACGTATTAAATGTTTTTTTTGAAGTGATACACACGAAAACGATTAGTGCAAAGACAGTGTATCACTAATTGGATAAATTTTATTTAGATACTAACTTGTGGCTCATGTCTGTAATCGCAGTGCTTTAAGAGGCAGAAGGTATCACCTTTTGTTGGAATTTCAATTCCAGCCCTGGCAAAAAAAAAAAAAAAAAAAATTGACCCCATCTCTACAAAAAATAATGAAATGAAATAAAATAAAATAAAATTAGTTAGGCATGGTGGCACACGCCTAAAGTCCCAGATATTGGGAAGGCTAAGGCAAAATGATGGCTTGAGCCCAGGAGTTCACAGCTGCAGTAAGCTATGATTATACCCCTTTACCACTCTACCCTGGGCAACAAAGCGAGAGACCCTGTCTGAAACAAACCCAAAACCCCCCAACCTTAAATCCTTGGATAGGCCCATATAATTCTGATTTTCTCATATGCATAAATGAGGGGAGAGTCTATCACTGACCCTGACACAGCCATCCTTGCATCCTGCTCCTCTCATTCAACAACATGGAAATGACTTCAAGACACTGGCTCTAACAGCTGTTTTATACTCCATGGTACAGATACAGCACAACTTACCCAACTACTCCCCATCAATGGGGATATAATTTGTTTCCTGTTCTTGCCATCATATACAACACTGCAAAAAATGCTAGAACCAGCTAGTCCTGCGGTCAAATTTTCAGGAATTAAGGGGGCTGGTTGTACAACATTCATTATTGAAAATTAAATTTTGTAAACTTATAACTAATCATTAAAAACAAAAGTAATAAATACTCACAACTCATCAACTCCTAATAATTTTCCTATCATATATGTACTTGAATTTAGTTTCATTTATATAGTCATTAGAAACACCACACACATTTCTTCTCAATTCTGCTGTCAGTGATACTATAACAAAAGCCATGTGGTCTTCAAAGCACAAGATATTTACTATCTGACTTTCTACAGAAAACGTTTTCCCACTCCTGGTCTAAATTCCCAGAAATAGTATTGTACTTTTTACAAAAGAATGGCAAATTGCATTTTTTAAAATGTTAAAATAATTTATACTCCTACCAGAAATTTAAGTATCTCATTCTTTTAAACGTTTTTCTACTCTGATGCAAGTAAAATAGTATCACACTTTTTCCTAGTTTTCTTTTCCATACTGAGAGTTTGAGAATTTTTTTTTGAGACAGTGTCTCACTTTGTTACCCTCAGTAGAGTGCCGTGGTGTCACAGCTCACAGCAACCTCAAACTCTTGGTCTTAAGCTATTCTCCTGCTTCAGCCTCCCAAGTGCTGGACTACAGGCACCCGCCACAATGCTCGGCTATTTGTTGCAGTTGTCATTGTTGTTTAGCTGGTCCAGGCCTGGTTTGAACCTGCCAACTTCAGTGTATGTGGGCGGCACCATAACACTGTGCTATGGGCACCAAGCCTTAAGAATCTTTTCAAATTGGCCATTTGGATTTGCTCTCCAATGAATCGTCTGTATTCTTTGCCATTTGCTGTGGCTTTGTTAAGCCTTTTTGCTATCAGTTTCGCAAAGCTCTCTGTATATGTTTACTATATGTATATAAGCATATATATAAAAAAATTTTTATTATAAATATTTCCCATGAGCTTTCATTAGTATATCAATCTTGTAATATAAAAAATTTTTAATAGTAAAATATATCTCTCTCTTCTCATTTGGTTCTAGTTTTCCTAAAACGATTTTTGACAACTCCTAGATTATACAGTTAACTCAATTTTCTTCTCAGTTCTTTTTTACATAAAAAATTAAAATTTTGCATTTAGGTATTTCATCTATTGGAAATTTGTTTTGTAAACCACTTTTAAAGTAAGGAATAGATCTGATAATTTTAAAAAAGATGACACTAGTCCAATTTTTTGTTATAAAACATTGAATGAAAAGGTTCATTTATTGTAAGCCATAAGCAGAGGACATTTCCAAGACATGGGATTCAAATAGAACATTTCCTCTTGAAATAATAAAACAATTTTCAAAAGCTATATCAGAACGCTAATACTGCAGCATTTGGCCTACATATGTTTTCACACAGATATAACATTTTTGGGCAAGATTTCAAACCCATCATAGGCATATAATGCTTATAAATAGCTTACATAATAGAGCTTTAGCTGTAGTTTCACTGATGTCTGGAAGAATCCTCACTGCCTAAAACAATATATAGTGCTTTATTTAAAAAATTTATATGGCAATCAATATTGGATATTGACACTCCAGGTTAAAGACACAAGCAACATTCCTTCATATTTCTTTGGGTCTTTAGTTCTAGTAGAAAAATACACAAAATCTGTTAAAGTAGATTCTTAGCCCAAGGCAAGACTTGTCAGTATTTATCACTTGTATTTTATTAATGATTTTCTAACTTTGGTAACTCAGCAAGTTGAAGCTCCCCAGTTCTAATGACGGTAACTTTTAGACGCTTCTACTGCCACAGCTGCAGTGGAACAGCTATATTACAGATACAAGACATGCGAAAAGCTGTGATTTTTGAGAGTTAGGAACAAGTCTCTGAAAGCCTAAGGAGTGTATTTTTTGAAGACTCTAAAGTGCAGAGGTTAATAATCTAAGAAGAAAGAATGTGCATAGAATTGGTGAATCATCAAAATCCCAGGGCTAGGATGTTCCCAAGATAATCAAGAACTAAGCAGAATCTGAAGCTCTTCTGCTATAAAGGGGCTGAGTCAGAGGACAGAGACAGGCTTGGAGGACATATGGAACACAGCAAGCCACATCAGTGGGTTATCAGTAAATTATTAAAACATTAATTTTTTGAGCTGCCAAGATAGTAAAGGTTTCCAGAGGAAAACAATCCATATGTTTATTCTGTACTTCTTCTATACAAGATAAAATAAACAGTATTTTCCAGCAAGTCTGAAATTAAAATCACATCAACTTTAGACAATAATTTCTTCATTTTAAAATCACTTTTTCTCCTACACTGAACACACTAGAAGGATGCTACTGGGGGAGTGGTTAATACTATCTAATATGTTCTCAATTTTGTTGCCTTAACCCTGGCATAGCAGAGGTTTTCAATGAATATTTATTAAATTGAACTGAGTGAACCACACGAAGGGGGGGCCTTTTTGAACCCCCAAAGGCAGACTGTTTTCTTCTGCATTCTTGCAGCCCTTAGTGAATACCTTAATGACCATTCTTGTTTATCACAATAGATTTTCTTTTCACTATTTGATTATTTGTTATCTCCCATATTACATTGGAAGCTGACCAACAATAGACATAATAGATGATAGTAAATATTTGGTAGGAAGGAAGGGAAAAAGGAAAGAAACTGACGAAATATGTTTCAGTAAACATTTTTCCCTTTACCATTTTTTTAAATACTTTTTTTTTTTTTTTAATCTTGTGTTAAGGATTGACTTTGAATAGACTGTAGCAAGAAAGCTGCCCTGCTATGCATGAGACCCTGACCTAGGGGCAATGTTTCAGGAACTTTTTTTTACTGAGACAGAAAATCAGCTCACAGCAACCGCAAACTCTTGGGCTCAAGTGACCCTTTTGCCTCAGCCTCCGAAGAAGCTAGGACTACAGGCACCACTACGCCCGGCTATTTTTTATATTTTTAATAGAGATGGGGTCTTGCTCTTGTTGAGGCTGGTCTCCAACTTGAGAGCTTGAGGAATCCACCTGCCTCGGCATCCCAAAGTGCAGGGATTACAAGCGTGAGTCATCACATCCGGCCTAGTTTCAGGAAACTTTTGATGATGCTTTCCTTATAAATTTATTTTCAGAGTTACAATTTATTATCAATAGTCTGCAAAATGATTCCCTGCCAACTGCCTCATCCACATTCTCTGATTTAACGATGGCATCTTACCACCTCAGCAGGATCTCTGTGATTATACAAATTGGAAAATTTATCTTATTTTAGAGTAAATACATATTACCTTTTATAGTTGTAAGATTTGAATATACTATACATGAATCAAATTTCGAATGTCTTCAAGATCACACACAATTTCCTTGAGAAACAAAGGCATAAAACTTAAAACTATGATTTACTTTTGTGTACAGTTCCACTGTGCACAGAAAGTAAAACATCAGGGTTGACTGTGCCCTCAACAGGGGAATGAATAGTGAATTACGATGTCATTCAGTGACATACCTGAAACAGTGAAATGAATGAAGGGGACCTCTCTGTAATATCAAAAAAGGCTAGAAAGATAGTGTTAAAAACGTAATATCATAGGATGAGACATGTACAGCATGACCCTACGGGCTGCGAAAGGACAACGTCTACACATCTGTTAAGTCTGAAAATGCATATGCACAGATGACCACTTGAAGGAGCCTAGAAGGATATATACCAAACTGCTAAAAACGAGTGACTTCTGCTCTACATATTTCTGAGAGTCTAAATGTTACCTAAGAAGATATTCATTTACTACCCACATCATTTTTTAAAATGGGAAAAGGAAATTTGAATGCATTGTACAAAATAGTTTAATAACACATTATCCGGTTTCATTACTCTGATAAAACCATAAGGTTGGTATTAAATAGATGCACAAAAAAGTTATTAAATGGAAGTATGAATTTGAACACAAGGTTCTCTAAAGACAAACTGAATATGTGCGCTTTTCCTTATATCATAAACCCTCACCAAAAAAAAAAAAAAAAAGCTTCACTGAGTTAAGAGCCCTAATCCTTACATTTTCTGCCTTAAATTGTAGACTATATGTATATGTATACATAAACATGAACACGTTTACTTATTTATGACTCGACTCCTATTTACTATTACCATTCATTTTGTACCTTGAAGATTTTTTTTTTGGGGGGGAGACAGAACCTCAAGCTGTCGCCCTGAGTAGAGTGCAAGCTGTCGCCCTGAGTAGAGTGCTGTGGTGTCACAGCTCACAACAACCTTCAACTGTTGGGTTTACACGATTCTCTTGCCTCAGCATCCCAAGTAGCTGGGACTACAGGAACCTGCAACAACACTCGGCTGTTTTTTTTTGTTGTTGTTGCAGTTGTCATTGTTGTTTTAGCTGGCCAGGGGCCGGGTTCAGACTTGCCAGCCTTGGTTTATGTGGCCAGCACCCTACCTACTGAGTTGCCGGTGCCGCCGCCTCAAGTTTTTAAGTCTATGTGTTTCTTCTTGGCGGGTAACAAGCTGGGTAAGAAAACATTTTAAATGTAAAATATGAAAAGGTAAATATGAAATAATACAACTTTATAAAAAGGAAGTAAAATTTGTCTATTCAACTTATCCAAATAAGATGTGAAAAGGCCATTCCACCAGTTCCATTTTATTTTTAATAAAAAGGTATTAAGTTCTTCCAGTGACCTTTAAAGAAGGAGCACAGGCTATAAAATCTATTTAAGGATATGAAATCTGGCTGATGTCTCATGTGTTGACCTTACGCATACCAATCGCTTAATTAGCTATTTCATTTTCTTTTACTTATTTATAGTCCAGTAGAGTATCTTTATGTACTATGATGTTGCATAATTTCTATGAGGTCAAGAGTTGTACTCTAACAATTCTTACCTCTTTAAAAAGATTTTAGGACTTTTTTTTTTTTAAATGCATTTTTAAGTGGCACAAATTAATGTTCTCAGCAAGGGTTGTTTTATTTTTGTATTCACTGCAGTAACTCAGTGCCAACAGTAGTGCCTGGCACATGGTGAGTGCTTAATAAATATTTATTGAAGGCTGGGCATAATGGCTCATGCCTGTAATCCTAGCACTCTGGGATGCCGAGGTGAGTGGATTGCTTGAGCTCACAAGTTAGAGACCATCCTGAGAAAAAGCAAGACCCTGTCTCTACTAAAAATAGAAAAACTATCCAGGCATTGTAGTGGGTGCCTGTAGTCCCAGTTACTAGGGAGGCTGAGGCAGGAGGATCACTTGAGTCCAAGAAACTGAGGTTGCTGTGAGCTACAATTGATGCCATGGCTCTCTACTTAGGGAGACAGAGTGAGTCTCAGTCTAAATAAATAAATAAATGAATAAATACTGAACAAACAAATCAGGATCCTGGGCGGTGCCTGTGGCTCAAAGGAGTAGGGTACAGGCCCCATATATCAGAGGTGGTGGGTTCAAACCCAGCCCCAGTCAAAAACTGGAAAAAATAAATAAATAAAAAATAAATAAATAAATCACTATCCTGTAATGCCTAAACCTTGCCAAAAGTTAGTCAGAATTAGCCATAATGAATAAAATGATGCATTAGGGCAGATGAAATTAAGGAAGACTTACTTATTCATAACCTAAACCGTGACCATAAAGTAATTCAATTTATTCTATTCTATTCTGCTCTATTCTGTTCTTCCATTGCTTATAAAAGGGATGTAAATGAAATCATAAAAGGAGATGATTAAAAAATTACTTAAAGGGAGGTGCCTGTGGCTCAAGGGAGTAGGGTGCCAGCCCCATATACCGGAGGTGGCAGGTTCAAACCTGGCCCCCGGCCAAAAACTGAAGAAAAAAAAAAAAGAAAGAAAGACAAAATTACTTGAGCAATGGCAACACCACTAGAGTACATGTATGTTTTCTTACAAGCAGATCACTTTATGAAGCATAATATTGACCTGAACATATAAGATTTCTCAAAAGAAACTCAAGGTCATTATTGCATACTCATGCTACAAGTGAAAATTTTAAACTCAAAACTTCTAAGACTTAAATAAGAGAGTCTTAGTTTATTATTAATTGAATTACACAGGGGGAGGGAAGAATTTCACTATTCACCATTTTTAATCTTTATGTAGAGTATTTTAGTACATCTTCTATTATTATACTGATAAAAATGTGGTATTTAGGCATTTTGCTGTGCCATATATTATTTTACACAAGTCCTACAGAAATAACACTTTCAAGCCATTCAGCATTTTGAACAATTTTCATTCATCATTCACACTTTGATGAATGAAGCCTGGTCTATATTCCTATCTTAGCAAAGTTCAGCAGTATATTTAATACAAATTTTATAACTGCTAATTAAACACTGTCTAGATATTACTTTATATTGCAAACATCAATATAGGCAGTCTTGAAAGTTCATCAAAAAAATCACAATAGGGTGACACCTGTGGCTCAAAGGAGTAGGGCGCTGGCCCCATATACCGGAGGTTGGGGGTTCAAATCCGGCCCAGGCCAAAAACTGCAAAAAAAAAAAAAAAAAAAAAGAAAGAAAAAAGAAATCATAATAATCTATGAGCTAACAAAGCTGACTGTAAATAAAAATATTCATAAGCAAAATAAAAGTAGAAATATTTCTGAAAGACAGTGTAGAGTTTGTAGGTAATGAATGCTAGTTAATTTTCTTCCCCTGAAAATGTAGTGAAGTTTTGGATCGCTGGCTAAGTTAAAAAAGGGAAGAGATGGCATTAATCTTTCCTATAATATACTTCTCAACAAACCTGACTTTAGTGATTTGCTCCAGTGCTGTCCTGAGAATCGGTGATAAGAAATTGCCTTTTGCAAAGACCCACTTACAACATAATAATTAACTAACTGAACTTTCTTGAATGGAATTCAAGCAACATTTTTTACAATCCAACTTTTACTCTCAGTGAATAAAGTTAAGCCCAAGAGGGGTCTTTCATTCCCCACCCATTAAACCTACTCCCCACCTGAGTCTCCAGAGTATTGACAAGCTCCTGGAAGGCGACTATCTTAATACCTAAGAGGCTGTAAAAAGAACATGAGTTTTGGGCGGTGCCTGTGGCTCCTGAGTAGGGCACCGGCCCCATATACCATGGGTGACAGGTTCAAACCTGGCCCTGGCCAAACTCCAACAAAAAAATAAAAATAGCTGGGTGTTATGGCAGGCGCCTGTGGTCCCAGCTACCTGGGAGGCCGAGGCAAGAGAATCACCTAAGCCCAGGAGTTGAAGGTTGCTGTGAGCTGTGATGCCACAGCACTCTACCGAGGGTGACAAAGTGAAACTGTCTCCAAAAAAAAAAAAAAATATGAAGTTTGAAAACAGAACTGGGCTGCACTGATGCGCTGAGGTAGGTGGATTGCCTGAGCTCACAGGTTCAAGACCAGTCTGAGCAATAGCGAGATCCCATCTCTAAAAATAGATGGGCATTGTGGTGGGCACCTGTAGTCCTAGCTACTCGGGAGGCTGAGACAAGAGAATAACTTGAGCCCAAGAGTTTGAGGTGCTGTGAGCTATGATGCCATTGCACTCTACTGAGGGCAATAAAATGAGACGCTGTCTCACACACACAAAAAAAGAATTGGGCTGCAGTCACAGCCGTGTCACTCTCGGGGCAGCAGTCACAGCTATGTCACTCTTAATTTCTAGGACTCAGACTCCTTCTGAGCTAGGTCTTCTTATCTGCAAAATGGAGGGAAATTATATAACCTCACAGCACGGTTGTTGTGAAATTAAATGTTTCCTTTCCTTTCCTTTTTCTTTTTGAGACAGGGTCTCATTCTGTCACCCTGGTTAGAGTGCAGTGGTGCCTTCATAACTCAGTGCAATCTCAAATTTCTGGGCTTAAGCAATCCACCTACCTGCCTTAGCCTCCCAAGTAGATGGGACTACAGGCATGTGCCACTATGCTGGCTAATTATTTTTTCTTTTAATTTTTTTGTAGAGATTAAGTCTTACTATGTGGTCCAGGCTTGTCTTAAACTCCTGGCCTCAAGTGATACCTCCCACCAGGGCTCCCCAGTGTGCTAGGATTTTAGGTGTGAGCCACTGTGCCTGGTCAAATGAAAAATTTTAAGTAAAGCAACTAGCACAATGCATATTAAATACTAATTGCCTTCTCTTCACTATTTTAAATTTGAATTATCTACTCTACCACTTAGGACAGCACTAGACACAAAGTAGGATATTAAAGCATCTGAGATCAACGGGCTTGACAGGCTAACATGGGAATCCTCCGGACCAATGCAAGAATGGATGACCAGTTTTAGTGATTTTTAAGGCAGAAAATAAAATAATCAATAATTTTTAAGAAACAGAAAAATATTATTAAGGGTAAAAGTGATGTCAAAACAGCTATGGGTAGTTCAATGCCCACGTGAGGACGACTGCCACTTGCTCATACAGTGCAGAAGAAGCAGCATTACTTATGGCAGAAGAAAGGGAAAGGTCCACTAAAATGTAACACTGGGCTACTCAGGAATGATGCTAACAGGTCTTTGAGCAAAATTTTATAATAAATATGAACATCTCTAAAGCTTGGCTATTCAGAGCTAACCTTAATTGCGCTAAGGAGTCACTAGCAACTTTCAAGCCTAACTACAGCCAACCGGAAAAGCAAGCTGTCCTTGTGAAAGACAAAGCAAACTCAAGACCTTGGGAACAGAATCAAATCTTTATCAAGAAGTGCAGAAGTGCAGTACTGGGCCTCCGCACCCACACTATAATAAAGATATTAAAATGTAAACTAATGTAAATTCTAAACTAATTCTAAATTCTAATATAAAACATTTAAAATAATAGAACCAGAATACCCTAACAGGCATTCTTTAAGTTCTAATTCATCATGCAATCCACTATTCAAACCCTCTAGTACTGCTTAAAATTTTTCACATCTATTCTAAGTGTAGCTTAACTTTGCCATATTTTTTATGAACTATTAGTTCTTTATGTAATAAAAAACTGAAAGAATGTGACTCTGGGTGAACACTATGGCTATTAAAATTTTGCTGTACTTTAATTTGCATTATACTTTAGTGATAAGGGTATTATTGTAGCAAAAAACTGAAATAAAAAACTGGAGTCATGACAATAGATATTTAAGGTACTCAGCTTATACTACTGCAACTGAAACTAAACTACTTCTGTAACATGGAACTATAATGGAAATCAGCCTTAAACTTGTTAGTTTTTTGTAGTTAATTTGAAGACTGCCTGCTGTTTCATCTACTTTTCAGAGAAAATTATGTTCCATTACTTGAAGCACCTACCTGATTTTCATCCTATTAGATTGTCTTATCTTACAAGGACACCTAGGAAATAAGAACTACTAAAGCCAGTGTTTACTGCTATTATTCTGCTTTCAATGACCAGTTGCATGACATATAAAAGACTCTAGAAGTAACCCTACCTCCCAGCCCCACCCCTACCCTTACCAAGAGTCTCTACACAGACCTTCAAGCAATTAGCACTTCAGTTTCTCCAAGAAATACTTGTGGAAAAATAAACTGGAGTGGGAGAAAACCAGCTTAACCTCTCATACTGACCAGTTAAGCCTACCATTTCCATTCAGTTGGTGGGGCAAGTCCCTGAAAATGGTGGGTGTCATTATATCCTGAAGCAAAGCTCCGGAATGAAAGGACGACTACATGATCCTCCGGAGTTAGAAGGGGTGATCAAGTGTAACTGTGGTGATCATGTATGGTAAAAAAGACTGCAAAGAGACGTGAATACACAGTCACTTCCATAACATCTATTGGAAAATTTAACTTACACTATGAATGTACACATAGCAGTGGGCTAAACTCAGAAGCCCTGAAAAGGATTCAGCCAAGTACAAGATCTAGGCCAGGTAAATCCAGATGTCAGATGTAGCAGTAGCCCAGCAACCAGCACACGCAGAGAACCACAGCAGCTGAAGGAGTCTGCAGAGGCAGCCATGGATCACACCTGTTGACTGTGGGCTTGTGTCCACTGGGAATCAAGGATGCAGATAATGACATGTTTATCCATGACGAAGTTCAAGACTGGAATAGGAGGATGCTTAATTCAAATTACAAGACAGACAAGTGGCAAGGACATTCTAAAGGGCTGTTGCTTTAATTTGTTGCTTAAGTACGGTACTATAGGTAGACTTTTACTCCCCAAAGTACAGGCCATTTGCCAGCAGCAAGGACCTTGCCTAGACGTTTACCAGAACTGCATATTCCTGGGCCCTAACCTAGATGTGCTGTTTAGAAGCTGCATTTTAAGGAGATCCTAGGCTCTACAGAGACAGTATTTGTATCTTACAAGAAACAAAAAAGGAGGGAGGGAAGAAGAGAGGATATAAAATGTTGAAGTCAAATTGAAATTAAAAAGCAATTTTATTCTATTTAGGAAATAAATAGAATATTTATTCTATTTTCTATTAAAAAGCGATTTATTTTATTTAGGAAAATTAACTCCACAACCCCTAAAAACACCATGGAATTTAACTAAAAAAGCTTAGCTGTCAAGGCTAACATTTTGTTTATATACAAACATTGTTTCAAGACCCTGGCATTACTATACTGACAAATCCAAAGCCATTGTCTCATTGAATCAACTCTGCAAAATCACAACCAGCTCTCCATCTTGCAAGACTGCCTTAAAATCTTAGGCCCTAAAAAGCCTGGGAGTGTTCTCCCCTGACTTGCCTTACAGTCAGTCTTAAAGCAGAAAAAAAATTTAGTATTAACAAGTATTTCATATAAGCCCCTTATATTATACAAGAGATTCACAACTTGCTTAAGAAAGCAGAACTAGTTAAGAGCAGAACCAACATCAGAAACAAGATCTTCAAACTCCCTATTCAAGGGTCTGATCTAGTGTTTTAATTTACATTCCTTATTTTTGTCTCTTTGTACTTGAGAAGGACATTCTGGCAGGTGTCCAACACGCCTTCCACGGGCGGCACGCAGAGTTTTGGGGGCTGCTTCACTAATCTGCGGTGTTAGGGTGTTAGATGTCTCTGTCCTTAGTGTTTGTGTATTTAATGTGTGACCCAAGATTCTTCAAATGTGTAGCAAAAATGAAAACAAACTCAGAATACACCCTAGGTGGAAGCTGTATGAACACATTAATTTTAACCAAAGAGCTCAAAAAAGTAAAAAATACCATAATAGAATTATCATCAGCACCCGATAATAAAAGCAACAGTATTTGAGCATTTACTGTGCAAATGACTGTGCAAAGTACTATATTGAGAGCTTTATATTTACAATTTTATTGAACTCTCACAATAACTCTAGTAAGTACAGTTATTGCTCCAATTTTAAAGATTAAAAAATTGAGGTTTAGTGACTTACCCAAGGTCTTTTTTTTTAAATCACAGCTGCATACATTAGTGCAATCAAGGGGTACAATGTGCTGGTTTCATATACAATATGAAATGTCTTCATCTAACTGTTTAACATAGCCTTCATGGCATTCTCTCTCTCTTTTTTTTTTTCTTTCCTGTGGTAAGACTTACCCAAGGTCTTACACCTAGCAAGTAGAACAGGCAGGAGTTAAACACAGAACTACCCTTCGTTTCTTTGTTTCAGGAAAAGCAAAACAAAAAGTTGAGTACATGGTCATTTTTTTCTTGTCTTTTCTTAAAATTTTTATTTCTTTATTGCTTTAATGACAATTTCCCCCCTAATACTAAGGTGTTTCTAAGCAATTCTAGCGTTGACTGCTGTACTTTGCCCATCTCAGCCTCATAAACAGCGTGTTTTACTTGTCAGATTATTATTAATACTTGATGCACCTCCCCTTCACCTAAATTTCACTACCTTTTATTTCCCTTTCTATAATATCTTAGTTCAAGACAATTACAACTCACAATAAAAAGGGCTCTTTTTTATTAGTTATATGCACAATAATTACTAGATGCTGATCTGAAGAGGTCTAAGGCAAAAAACAGAGATTTTTCTCTTGTACATTACCTCTTTTTTTGTTTTTTGGAGACAGTGTCGCACTCTATTGCTCTGGCTAGAGTATCCTGGCATAGCACACAGCAACCTCAAACTCTTGGGCTCAAGAGATCCTCCGGCCTTAGCCACTCAAGAAGCTGAGACTATAGGTACTCACCACAACATCTGGCTAGTTTTTCTACATTTAGTAGAGACAGGGTCTCAGTCTTGCTCAGGCTGGTCTCAAACTCCTGAGCTCCTTATGAATATTACAAGAAAATTTATTCTCAGAAATATGAAAATCTGAAGGAAACTGACCAATACTTGGAGGCATGCCACCTTCCATGCCACCTTCCATGACTTAGCCAGAATCAAGTGGAAATGCTGAACAGGCCTATATCAAGTTCTGAAATAGGATCAACTATACAGAAAAAGAAAAGCCCGGGACCAGATGGCTTCACATCAGAATTCTACCAAACCTTTAAAGAGGAACCAGTACCTATATTTCTCAATCTTTTCCAAAATATAGAAAAAGAAGGAATACTACCCAATAAGTTCTATGAAGCAAACATCACCTTGATCTCCAAACCAGGAAAAATCCAACAAGAAAAGAAAATTATAGACCAATATCACTAATGAATATTGAAGCAAAAATATTCAACAAGATCTTAAAAAACAGAATCCAGCAACACATCAAACAAATTATATACTATGATCAAGTGGGTTTTGATCCCAGGGCTTCAAGGCTGGTTCAATATACGCAAATCTATAAATATAATTCA
>CAUYRH010155225.1:0-10944 GCA_963574655.1 Perodicticus potto
CAGGAAGAAAAAGATCTGCTAGACAGACCAATATCAAGCACTAACATTGAAGAAGCAATAAAATAATTCTGAAAAAAAAAAAAAGGCTAGGACAAGAAGGCTTCACATCAGAATTATATCACACTTTCAAAGATGAGCTTATACCTATACTGCAGAGCCTATTCCAAACCATTGAGAAGGAAGGAACCTTTCCCAAAACATTCTATAAAGCACACATCACCTTGTATTCCAAAGCCAGGAAAGGACCCAGCTAAAAATGAGAACTACAGACCAATTTCACTAATGAATACTGATGCAAAAATACTCAAAAAAAATCATAGCTAGTAGAGTGCAACTACACATTAAAAAATATTACACACCATGATAAAGCAGACTTCATCCAAAGGATGCAATGCTGGTTTAACATATACAAATCCATAAATGTTCTTCACCATATCAATAGAAGCAAAAACAAAGATGTGATCCTCTTAAAAAAAAAAGCACAAAAAGCATTTAACAAAATTCAGCATCCTTTTCTGACAAGAACACTTAAGAAAATAGGTCAGGCACGGTGGCTCACACCTGTAATCCTAGCACTCTGGGAGGCTGAGGTGGGTAGATTGCCTGAACTCATAGGTTCTAGACCAGCCTGAGCCACAGCAGGACCTCGTTTCTAAAAATAGACTGGCACTGTGGCCGGTGCCTTTAGTCTTAGCTACCTGGGAGACTGAGGCAAAAGAATCGCTTGAATTCAAGAGTTGGAGGTTGCAGTGAGCTTATGGCACCAGGGCACTCTACCGAAGGCAACAAAGAGAGACTCCATCTCAGAAAAAAAAAAAAAATAGGCATAGGTGACATATTTCCTAAGCTGATTGAAGCCATTTATGACAAACCCACAGCTAATGTCATGAGTGAAAGTGAAAGTTTTTCCCCTTAGAACTGGAACAAGACCAGGATGTCCACTATGACTAATATTATTCAACATAATAGTCAAATGTGCTGGAAGTTCTAGCTGATCTAGTCAAGCAGGAGAAGGATATAAAGAGCTTCCAAATGGGGGTAGAGGAGGACAAACTCTCTGTCTTTGCTGATGACCCTATACTTAGAAAAACCCAGAGACTCAACCTAAAAATTCCTCGAAGTGATCAGGAAATACAGTAATGTCTCAGATATAAAATCAATGTTCACAAATCAATAGCCGTTGTATATGCCACTAACAGCTGAGTTGAGAAGCAAATCAGGGACACAATTCCCTTCACAGTAGCTTCAAAGAAAATGAAATACTTAGGAATATGCCTAACAAAAGAGGTGAAGGACCTTTACAAACAGAGTCATGAAACCCTAAGAAAAGAAATAGCAGAAGACATTGACAAATGGAAAAACATTCCATGCTCTTGGCTGAGATGAACCAACATTGTTAAAATGTCTATACTACCTGAAGCAATCCACATATTTAATGAAATCCAATTAAAATATAACATCCATACTTTGAAGAACTGGAAAAAATAGTTCTTTGTTTTGTATGGAACCAGAAAAAAAGCCTGTGTACCCAAGACAATACTTACTAATAAAAACGCAGCCAGTGACATCACTGTACCAGATTTCAGGTTATATTACAAGTCCACAGGTATCAAAGCAGCATGATATTGGCATAAATATAGAGACATCAGGATAGGGAAGAGAATAGAAAACGAAAAGATAAAGCCAGTCTCTTATCACCAGCTGATCTTGGATAAATCAAACAAAAGCATACATGGAGGAAAAGAATCCCTACTCAATAAATGGTTCTGGGAGAACTGGTAACCACATATAAAAGACTGAAACTGGACCCATACCTTTTACCACTTACAGAAATTGATGCAATTTGGATAAAAGATTTAAATCTAAGATATGATATGAAATGATAAAAATTCTAGAAGCATAGGAAAAACTCTTAAGGATGCAGTCTCAGGGATTATGGAGTGTGTGTGTGAGAGAGACAGTGTGAGTGAATGCCCATGTTTAGCCAACCAACACAAATGCCCGAGGCAGTCACCTGGTTAAGCAAAGAATGCAGGATGCCAGGGTTTTGGTGTAAAGAAGGAAGGGCTCAGAATTCCATTGGCAAATCTAAATGAAAATTAGCCATTGAAAATTGACCAATTAGCATCATTACTAAGAACTCCTTCTGAGCCTCCTTCTTTCATGCAAATGAGGCAGTGAAATATGACCAATCCGGTGGCTCTCCAAGTCATTTCCCTTCTTCAAGGCATAGGGGGTTGGCAAGAGGGTTTGTGTGTGTCTGTGTGTACATGCTCACCCATGTTAGTCCCACCAACACAAAGACCTTAGGCAGTCAGTCAGCCCAATTTACCAAAGACTGCAATATTCCAGGTTTTGGCTGAGTCAGACAGGGAGGGCTGAGAATATCATTGGCCAATGTCAATGCAAACTAGGCATTGAAAATTGTCCAATCAGTATCATCCTGCCAAAGTAACTCAAGCCCCTCCTTTCATGAAAAGGAGGCAGTGGAATCTGACCAATCAGGTGGTTTTGTGGAGGCATTTAAATTCTCCATGGCTCAGAGGTTATGATGCATGTTTGTGTATGCGTGTGTGTATATGCCCATGTTTGGCCCACCAACACAAAGACCTAGGGCAGTCAGTCCTCAGCCAGTTAAGCAAAGAATGCAGTATGGTAGGGTTTTGGTGTAAAGAAAGATGAGCTCAGAATTTGATTGGCTCATCTAAATGCAAATTAGGCATTAAAAATTGTCAAATCAGCATCATCCTGCCAATGTCCCTGGAGCCCCCCATGTCATGCAAATGAGGCTTTGAAAACTGACCAATCAGGTGGCTTTCTGGGGGGCATTTCCATTCTCCATGGCTGAGGGTTGGAGCAGGTGTGTGTGTGTGTGTGTGTGTGTGTGTGTGTGTGTGTGTGTGTGTGTATGCATGACCATGTTTGGCCCACCAACACAAACAACCTAGGCAGTCAGTCCCCCCCAGTTAAACCAAGAATGCAGAATGCCAGGATTTTAGTATAAAAAAGAAAGGGCTGAAAATATCATTGGGTGATGTCAATGCAAATTAGGCATTGAAAATTGACCAATAAGGAGCATCATGCCACATGCATTCTGAACTCCCCCCTTTCATGCAAAGGAGGCATTGCAATCTGACCAATCAGATTTCAGAAAATCTGCCTTTTCAGAAAGGGGCTTTTCCTTTCTCCAGGACATAGGCAGCTGGCAAGAGTGCACATGGGAATGCAATTGCACATGTCAGTCCCACCAGCTCAAAGACCCTAGATGTCAAGTCCCACTAGTTCACCAAAGACTGTAGTATTTTGGGTGGGCAAGACAGGGAGGGCTAAATATCATTGGCTGAAGTCAATGCAAATAGGCATTGAAAATTGTCTAATCAGCATCATCCTGGCAAAGGATCTCAAGTCCCTCATTTCATGCAAATGAGGCACTGAAATCTCACCAATCTAGTGACTTTCAGGCACCATTTCCATTCTCCATGTAACATTATTTTGTGTGTGTGTATTTTTGTGTGTATGCCCATCACTTGGCTCGACTACAAAAAAAACTTAGGGAGTCAGTTCCCACCAATTAAGCAAAAAATGTAGCTTGCCAGGGCTTTGGTGTAAAGAAGGAAAGGCTCAGAATTTGGCCTATCTCATGCAAATTAGGCAATGAAATTGACTAATCAGCAGCATCATGATGCACTCCTTCTGAGCCTCTGCCTTTCATGGAAATGAGGCATTGAAATCTGACCAATTAGATGGCTTTCTGGGCCATTTCGCTTCTCTAGGGTATAGTGGGTTGGCAAGAGGGTCTCTCTGTGTGTGTGTGTGTGTGTGTGTGTGTGTGTGTGTGTGTGTGTATGTATGTGTGTGTGAGCTTGCCCATATTAGTCCCACCAACACAAAGATCCCAGGCAGTCAGTTCCCTGAATTGATCAAAGACTGCAGTACACCGAATTTGGGGTGGGTAACTTGGGAACGACTGACAATATTATTGCCCATTATTAATGCAACATAGGGATTCAAAACTATTCAATCAGGGGGCAGTGCCTGTGGCTCAAGGAGTAGGGCGCTGGTCCCATATACCAGAGGTGGTGGGTTCAAACCCGGCCCTGGCCAAAAACTGCAAAAAAAAAAAAAAAAAAAAAAAAAAAAAAAAATATATATATATATCTCCAATCAGGGCGTTATCTGTGGCCCAGTGAGTAGAGCACTGGCCCCATATACTAAGGGTGGCAGGTTGGAACCCGGCCCCAGCCAAACTGCAACAAAAAAACAGCCAGGCATTGTGGTGGGAGTCTGAAGTCCCAGCTACTCAAGAGGCTGAGACAAGAGAATTGCTTAAGCTCAAGAGCTGGAGGTTGCTGTGAACTGTGATGCCACAGTGCTCTACCAAGGGTGACAAAGTGAGGCTCTGTCTCAAAAAAAAAAGAAAAAAAAAAAATAAGTGCAAACCATCTGAATCCTGACACGGGGAGACACACCTAGTCTAGACTTAAAAGACAAATCAAGACTTGGGGTTAAGGAATGGAAAACAGTTTTTCAAGCAAATGGAAATCAGAACAAAGGAGGTGTTGCAATCTTATTTTCAGATACAAGAAGACTTAAAGTAATGATAGTTAAGAAAGACAAAGGTGAAAACTTTATACTGGTCAAAGAAACACTACAACAAGAAGACATTTAAATATTAAATATTTTTGCACCCTCCAACAGAACTAGACAGATCCTCTAACCAGAAACTGAACAAAGATACAAAGGACTTAAATGTGACCCCAGTACTAATAGACATATACAGAACACACCATCCCAAAGCTAAGGAATACACATTTTTCTTGTCATCCCATGGCATGTACTCACAAATTAACCACATCTTAGGATACAAATAAAACTCAGCATATTAAAAGAATAGAAATTATACCTAGTATCTTCACAGACCAAAAGGCAATAAAGGTGGAACTCAACTCCAATAGAAAACATTCATCCACACACAAAGACTTGGAAATTAAACAACCTATGCTGAAAGAGTTGAGTTCAGGAAGAGATAAAAAAGGAAACATTAAATTCCTCAAACATAACAATGAAGACACAACTTGCTAAAACCTAAGGATACAGAAAAAACAGTCTTAAGAGAGAACTTTATCTCATTAGAAGCCTACATTCAAAAAACAGAAAGAGAGTGTACATCAACAAACTCATGAACCATCTTATGGAATTGGAAAAAATAAGGACAATCTAATCTCACACCCAGCAGAAGAAAAGAAATAACCAAAATTAAATCAGAGTTTAATGAAATCAAAAACAAAAGAAGCATCCAGAAAATTAACAAAACTAAAAGTTGGTTTTTCAAAAAATAAACAAAATCAAAAAAATCTTTGCCCAGATAAACTAGAAACAGAAAAGTAAAATCTCTAATAAATTCAATCTGAAACAATAAAGGGGAAATAACAACATGCCAAAGAGATACAAGAAATCATCTCTGAACACTACAAGAAACACTATGCTCAGAAATTTCACAATGTGGAGGAAACGGATCAATATCTGGAGTCACACCCTTTCCCTAGACTCAATCAAGAAGAAACCGATCTCTTGAACAGACTGATTTCAAGAACTGAAATTGAAGAAAAAATAAAAATCTCCCAACAAAAAAAAAGCCCTGGTCCAGATGGCTTCACACTAGAATTCTATCAAACCTTCAAAGAAGAGTTTCTACTCATACTGCAGACATTATTCCAAAAAATTGAGAAAGAAGGAATCTTCCCCAACATATTCTACGAAGCAAACCTCACCCTGATCTCAAAACCAGGAAAATACCCAAATAAAAAGGAGAATTTCAGACCAATTTCATTAATGAATAAAGATGAAAAAGTTCTTAACAAGATCCTAGCCAACAGATTACAGCTATACACGAAAAAAATCATTCATCACTGTCAAGTAGGCTTCATCCCAGGGATCCTAGGCTGGTTTAACTTATGCAAATCCATAAGTGTAATTCACCATATCAACAAAAACAAAGACCATATGATCCTCTCAATAGATGCAGAAAAAGCATTCAACAAAATTCAGCATCCCTTTCTAATAAGAACACTGAAGAATATAGCCATAGGTGGCACATTTCTTAAAATGAATGAAGCAATCTATGACACATGTACGAATAGTACCATACTGAACGGAGTAAAATGGAAAGATTTTCCACTTAGAACCAGACAAGGTTGTCCACTATTGCCACTACTATTGAACATAGTGCTGAAAGTTCTAGCCAATATAATCAGGCAAGAAAAGGAAATAAAGGGCATCCAAATGGGTACAGGGGAGGTCAAACTCTCACTTTTTGCAGATAATGTGGTCTTATCTTTAGACAACCCAAAAGACTCAACCACAAGACTCCTGGAAGTGATCAAAAATATAGCAATATCTCAGGATATAAAATCAATGTCCAGAAATCAGTAGCCTTTGTATATACCAATAACAGTCAAGATGAGACGTTAATTAAGGACACAATTCCCTTCACGGTAGTTTCAAATAAAACAAAATACCTAGGAATATACCTAATGAAATAGGTGAAGTATCTTTACAAAGAGAATTACAAAACCCTAAGAAAAGAAATAGCAGAAGACGTTAACAAGTGGAAGAATATTCCATGCTCTTGGCTGAGAAGAATCAACATTGTTGAAATGTCTATTCTACCCAAAGCAATCCTCAGATTCAATACAATCCTCATTAAAATACCAACATCATACCTTTAAGAACTGGAAAAAGTAGTACTTCACTTTGTATGGAACCAGAAAAAAAAAAAAAACTCATATAGCCAAGGCTATTCTTAGTAATAAAAATAAAGACCAGAGGCATCACCCAACCATCCTTCATGCTATATTAAAAGTCCACAGTAATCAAAACAGCATGGTATTGGCACAAAAATGGAGACATAGATATATGGAACCGAATATTAAACCAAGAGATGAACCCAGTCTCTAGTTCATCTGATCTTCGATAAACCAAACAAAAGCATACAGTGTGGAAAAAAATCCCTATTTGACAAATGGTCCAGTAAGAACTGGATAACCACATATGAAACACTGAAACTGGATGCACACCTTTCACTACTTACAAAAATTGATTGAAGATGGATAAAATATTTAAATCTAAGATATGAAATCATAAAATTTTAGAAGACAGTGCAGGATAAACTGTTGATGATGTTGGACTGGGGAAAGATTTTGTGATAAAGACTTCAGCGGCTACAGCAACAACAACATAAATGAACAAATAGGACATAATTAAGTTCAAAAGATTCTGCACAGCTAAGGACACAACAAGTAAAGCACAAAGACCGCCTTCAGAATGGGAAAAGATATTTGCAGGGCATGAATCTGACAAAAGGTTTAAAACTAGAATCTACAGAGAGCTCAAATTAATCAACCAAAAAAGAGCAAACAATCCCACTTACAACTGGGCAAGAGATATTAATCCAAAACCTTCTCTGATGAAGACAGACTAATAGCTAAAAAACATTTTAAAGAATATTCAGGGTCCTTGATTGTCAGAGAAACACAAATCAAAACCACACCAAGATATTATCTAACCCCATTGAGAAAAGCCCACATCACAAAGTCTCAAAGCTGCAGATGCTGGTGTGGATGTGGAAAGAAGGGAACACTTTTACACTGTTGGTGGGATTGCAAACTAATACAGCCTCTTTGGAAAGAAGTATGAAGAATCCCCAAAGAGCTAAAAGGAAACCTTCCATTTAATCTCCCAACCCCATTACTAGGTATATACCCAGAAGAAAAACTAAATCATTTTGCCAAAAGGATATTTGCTTTAGATTGTTTATTGCAGCTCAATTCACAATCGCCAAGACATAGAATCAACCTGGGTACCCATCAACCCAAGAATGAATTAATAAATAGTGGTATATGTATGCTATGCAGCTATTGTAAAAAAGAGACTTTTATACCCTTTATATTAATTTAGAGGGAAATGAAGAGCATTCTCCATAGTATAAGGTATCACAAGAATCAAAAGCAAATATCTAATGTACTCAATACTAATATGAAACCAATAGAAAAAACACACACATAAGATAAAACACAAATTCAGGAAATGGGATAGAGTTCATTAAGTTGCTATAAGGGTATAATGCAGGGATGTATGGCACATCTCCTGGGCCAAGGACTCAACTACAACTCACACTTAACCATACAAATGCAAACAATGGAGCCTAATCATATGTACCCTTATGTGAATCCAAAAAAAAGAATGATATATTAAGTAAATTTGTATGTTTTTTCTCCTATTAGTCAATCAATCTGCCTCATGTCAGTGAGTTTGTCCTGGGTAGAGTGCTGTGGCATCACAGCTCACAGCAACCTCCAACTCTGGGGTTCAAGCGATTCTCCTGCCTCCCACTCCCAAGTAGCTAGGACTACAGGCGCCTGCCACAACACCCGGCTATTTTTGGTTGTGGCCGTCATTGTTGTTTGGCAGGCCCCAGCTGGATTCGAATGTGCCAGCTCAGGCGTATGTGGCTGGCGCCTTAGCCACTTGAGCCACAGGCACCAAGCCTCAGCAAACTTTTAGAGCAGTGATTTTCAACTGGCGTGCCATGAAAATTTTTAAAAACAATTAATTAAATTATTTTCCAAAATAATTTTAATCCTGATTCTTTGTACCCTTAATGAATCCCCAACAACAAAAAAGAAAAAGGAAAAGAAAAAGAAAATGTGGTGTATATATACCATGGAGTACTACTCAGCCATAAAAGAAATGAAAGTCTTTAGGAGCAACTTGGATGGCACTGGAGACCATATATCCTCAGTTAAATAACTCAGGAATGGAAAAAAACTACCATATGTACTCTAATAACTGGGAGCTAATTGATGGGCACAGTCAGATGTGAAGATCATTAGAAATTAAGAAGGAAGAAGAAGGTGATGGGGGAGGGTTAAAAACTTACCAGGTAAAATGAATACTATTTGGGCGATAAGCACTAGAAATCATGAATTAAGCCTTATAAAAGGTATCCATGTATCAAAACATTTGTATCCCTTTAATGTTTTGAAAAAAAAAAAAGTTACACAATGAAAAAAAAAGAATTTCAAAGCACAGTAAATTTATTCCTTTTTAAATCTTTTTAAAATCAACACTATTTAAGTGTGCCATGGAAGTAGTTTCAAGGGTGCTGTGAGATAAAAATTGAAAAACACTGTTTTAGAGGGCCAAGGACCTTGATCCCCGCAACCATTCTTGAGAAGATACAAAGCACAGGCCCCCTCTTTTCCACAGGAAGCCCAAACTTATGAACCTAAGTCACCACCCATTTAAGGCTGGCTAATCTTGAGTCTGAACAATATGAAGGAGTTAACTGCCCACACAGTTTTCACCTGTAGTCCTCCTAAAATTTCCATCTGTAAAGGAAAATAAAAATCTCTGGACCACCCCCCACCAACCCTTTATGCAAAAGAAAAGGTCAAGATTAGAGGTTCAGTAAAAGGAAGCCAAGAACAGCTGCTGTTAACATTACAAATCAGCCAGATTCCCAGGGAAAGGTAAAAAGCCTTCAGCACTCCCACAGACCATTCATAAGGAAATGCCTTGCTGGCTTCTCAAAAACCAGCACTGGCAAATAGAAACTTTGGGCTGGACTTGGTGACGAATACCTGTAATCCTAGTACTCTGGGAGGCCTAGACTTGTGGCTCCCTTAAGCTCAGGAGTTCAAAACCAGCCTGAGCAAGAGCAAGACCTTGTCTCTACTACAAATAGAAAACAAAAGGATCACTGAGGTTCTGGTTTTAGGTAACAAATAATGTTAGGTAGACTGTCAGATTGTGGATAGGAACATTGACTTTAAAGGGATCTTATAGCAACAGGAAAGATAATTAAGATTTGGGAAAGTGGTCAAAGGGTGAGAAAGGAAATATGTAGCAGCACATAATATGGTTATACATGAGCTCGGTGCCTATAGCTCGGCAGCTAGGGCTCCAGCCGCATATACCAAAGCAGGCAGGTTTGAACCCAACTGGGGCCTGCAAACAACAATGACAACTACAACAACAACAAAAAGATTGTTGGGCATTGTGGCGGGCACCTGTAGTCCCAGCTACTTGGGAGGCTGAGGGAAAAGAATCACTTGAGCCCAAGAGTTTGAGGTTGCTGTGAGCTATGATGCCATGGCACTCTACTCAGGGTGACAGTTTCTTCAATGAACAAACAAACAAACAAACAAATTTGGTCTGTAGGATGACTCTAGCTCCTAAAGTAAAGGCTGCTTAATTGCACATGATAAATGTTGACTACAAGTGTATCCCAGGCACAGAACTGACAAGACAAGATCAAACATTCTTTTACCTACCCAGGGACATCTAAATCCCCTTGTGAAAAACAGTCACAAATTTTTTTGATACGTGTTTTTTGCCAGGGTGCCTCCTCAAACTTTGGCATCCTAAACCTCCAGTAATAGAGACTTTTGCCTCAGTCATTTATCTGGAGTCATCACATCTTAGCTAAGAGTATAAACTGTCTGTGATTCAGAGGAATGAAAAGAAAAATGTCTTATCCCAGAATCTCCCAGTATTGAAGCTGAGTCTGTTCATTTACCAACCAAAGGAAGACAGGAGAAAAAAAATAGAAATACAGGATTACCACAGTCAGGGGTGAATAGGACCCCCCATTTTTAACACCTGGGTGAGCTCAGAGATCAGTTTCAACACAGACTTCATCTCTAGCCAGAAACAGCCTTGAAAAACCAGACTTTCTAGCATCTCATTTGAGCTATCTCATTTGAGCTGCCTCTTAGGGAACAGGGAATACACACAGGTGGGACCACATTCCTGCACAGGGGCAGTTTTGAAATTGACCTCTGCCCAGACCTCTGGTGACACATGGTTATAACATATTCCTGACATACATTCTATCTCCCCAAACTCCTCTTGCCTACAGAATAGGAAAAGCAGCATGTAAAC
>CAUYRH010155236.1:0-21397 GCA_963574655.1 Perodicticus potto
CTACAGGCGCCCGCCACAACGCCCGGCCATTTTTTGGTTGCAGCCGTCATTGTTGCTAGGCGGGCCCGGGCTGGATTCGAACCTGCCAGCTCAGGTGTACGTGGTTGGTGCCTTAGCCCGTTGAGCCACAGGCGCCGAGCCAAGAGATCCTATTGTCTCAGTCTCCTTACAGGTGCTGGGACTACCGGTGCCCACCTCAATGCCCGGCTATTTTTAGAGCTGTGGTCTCACTCTTGCCCGGGCTGGTCTTGAACTCCTGAGCTCAAGCGACCCACCTGCCTCAGCCTCCCAGAGTGCTAGGATTACAGGCACGAGCCACAGTGCCTGGCCTATCAAGTGATCTTCTTGCCTCAGCCTCCTGAATAGCTGGAACTATAGGCGTGCACCACAAGGCCCAGCCTAGTTTTTCTATTTTAGAAGAGACAAGGTCTCGCTCTTGCTCAGGATGGTCTGGGATTCCTGAGCTGGAGCAATCCACCCTCCCACCTTAGCCTCCCAGAGTCCTAGGATTACAGGCGTGAGCCACTGTGCCTGGCCTGTGTGTATTATTTCTAATCCTCACAACAGGCCTGAAAGGCATGCATTAATATAATCCTTTGTTTATATACGTATAGGGGAATGAATGAGGAGGTCAGGTAGGTGGGAGATGTGAGATTTGAACCCCGATCTGACTGACTGCAGAGTCCTCAAGTTGTCTTCTCCCCGGGCTGCCTCCCTCATGAGCAAAAGAACAATCTGTTTCCTGCATCTGGGGGCTGGAAAGTGGGAAGAGGATGAATGTGAGAAATGTGGGAAAAGGGTGAGGATAAAGCAGAAACTCTAGTTTTATATCTAGACCAAGCAATAATGTTTTGAGATGGGTCTCACGAACAGCTCACTGCAGCATCAAACTCCTGGGGTCAAGTGATTCTCCGGCCTCAGCCTCCTGAATAGTTGGGACCACAGGTGCCCACCACCATGTCCAGCTAATTTTTAAACCTTTTGTAGAGACAGGGTCTCACTATGTTGCCCAGGCTGGTCTTGAACTCCTGGCCTCAAGTGATTCCTGCTGTGGCCTCTGGGATTGCAGGTGTGAGTGACCACGCCCAGCACAATAACGTTTTATTTCACTTTCTGAAACACATAGTTCAGTTATACTCTTAAAAAAAAAAAAAAAAAAAGCACGACTGGTTCTCGAGAAATGTCAAGTATTACATTTCAGTGGACGTGTGCAGAACAATCAAAATGTTGAACATCCCCAAACAGATGCAAACCTTCACCAGTCTCTTCCAAAGGCACATCACTGAGGTTTGAAAAGAGCAGCTCATGTGTCTGGCCCAGTTGATTTTTCTCGCATGTAAGCTTCGTACCTCCAATGTCTGGATCACCCAGAGGAGAAAATATAATAATTATTATTCTTTGCACATTTATGGAACGTTGTATGCTTTCTCTTTCCTGCAGATTCTTGTGTTTGATCCTCACTTCCACCTTGAGGTGGGAGAAACAGATGTAACTCTCACCAAACGCATGAGGATTTCAGGAGGTGACGTGTCTTTCCAAAGTAGAGTCCACAGAGGAAGGCAGGAGGGTTGCCAGGTGCCCTCTTTTTTCGACTGTCTTCCTCACAGGATTCCCGCTGTCCCTCTGTGAGCTTCAGAGTTCCTGAAAAGATGTGGCTATTCAAGATCTCATCAAAGCATTGGGGTGGGAGGGGGAAAGACGAGAGAGGGAGCAGAAGGACCATGGTGAGAACAGGGAGAGGAAGTATGGTGTCACTAAAGCTGGAGACTTGATTACAGCTTCTGCCAAGGACACAGGAAATCAGTGAGAGCAGCTGGGATCCTTCAAGGAGATGGAAGCAAAAGTCTTTTGAAAGCAAATGTTCTTCCCACTTGCAAGACCTTTTCCTTGGGCCCCTGAGCTTGCCCTCAGCAATGACAGTGTTAGCCCCAGAGAGATCTGGAAGGCAGGCGGCCACTAGTACCCTCTGGTGTGCCTGTGGCCAGAACTGAGCTTAGATACTGGTGCTTCTTTGAGGTCGTATTGGCTAATGAATTGAGGTTAACAGCTAAATAGGGAGGGAAAGGGCACTGAACCGACTCTGCTACCACTCTGCCTCTAAGTAAACACTTTCGGGACTGCCTCACTCGGTCATCAAATACCAGTAGTTCCACTGAACAACAAGCTGACGGTATCCAGTGGGCCTTCATAATACACGAGCTGACTGATCCTTCCTTGAGATGGCCAGACTGATCTTTGCCTCATGCAAAAGTCCCAGGACACAGAAAAGCTTAACAGTCACACTTACAAAAATGCTGTTGGCTTAATCATCCCCACCCAAAAAGGCACTGATCCCTGCCGCACTGGTTCCCCAGGGCTCAGCCTCTTTCCCCCATGGCCTGGGAGAGCCCTCCCCATGAACGAAACCCCCGTAACCCATATTTCTATTTTGGGGGGGGACCACTGTCTTCTTGTACATGGGGAAAGGAAGAGTAGAGGTACATGGTCATTTTTGTTACAGTAATGAAAGCCTTGAAATGATCACAGAAGGAAAGTAGGAAAATATGTCTCCTAAAAAGAGCTGAGGCAAATTATTATAGCAACCGAATCCTAAAAGGAATTTTCAAGTAAAAATATGGCTCATGTGAAGTTGTTATGGCAACTGACATTTAAAAGTAACTGGATTTGGGCAAGTTTCTTTCTCCACCCTCTCTGCAAAGTCTTGCAGGAACTTCATGCTAAAATTATGCTTTAATTTTAATTAGCCAAATAGGTCATAAATATAGCTTATTCCCAAATCCTTACAACTTCTACCCCTCGAGCAGCTGATCTACTAATGAGAAAATATTTCTACAAAAACCCACTTACCATTAAAAACTCCTATCCAATATTTTTCTAATATAATTTATCAATTTAAACACATTGCATAGTGTGATATTCTGTAGCATTCCATTAAAATGATAAATAGCAGTGGGGGTGGGGGGAGAAACCCAAGAGATTAAACATATTGCAAGCAGTGTAACTGTATTTAAATAAGTCAGGCCATCGCCAAGGAAAACGCACTGTTCCCATCCTCAAATACGATCTAAACTCAGCTGCATATCCCTGACTGTTCGGGTATTAATAGGACAGAAAAGGGGGTGGGCAATAAGAAATGACAGGCAACTTCAAAGAAATAAAATTTCTATTAGGCTTTGTTATAAGATTACATCAAAGCAGTTCATATGTTTTAATCTGGGGAGAGAAAAAGCAACTACTTGGGGTTTGTTCCTGGGGGCTGCCTCTGTGTACTGAACCAGACAGTTTGCATAATGAACAATTTTCATTCAATCAGGATCTAAGCATAGATAGCTCCCACTCAAAGATCCCAGGCGCAGGCTCATAATTTTCATTCTCCCAGCTCCACCTGCTGGAGAAACAGCTTATAACAGGGAGAAAGGGATGCAGGGAAGCTTTGTTGAACCACTCTTCTAAATTCGGGTGCATAAAGTTAGAGACCTTGGCTTTAAACACCCCTTTGCAAAGCCAAAAGGGCCTCTGTGAGAGCACACAGTGTTTATCAGCTCCTGTTGCAGGCGTGTTGTAGCACAAAACCTTTGCCCTCGCCACTGCTTCTGAATCAGGGAATTTAGAAATCTGTTGTTTGCATTCTGGGCCAAATACAAGGGAGAATGAAGTTGCTGGAAGGCAGTTTGCCCAGAGTGACTGATGGACAAGGTCACTGGTTTGGAACACCAAATGTACTTCCTACCTGGTTAGTCATCTTTCAAGTTTCCCAGCTCTCTGAGTCTCCATAAAATAAAATGGGGGGAGAAAACGCTTCCCATGTGGAATTACATTTTCATGCACAATGGAAAAAACTTAAAAGCTGAACAAATCGTTTTGAAAATTCGCACAGAAAACATCACCAGCTTGGAGGAAGAAAAGTCCCAGGCCAGCCGGCTGTTGCCAGGCCCCCGGGGGCTGCGGCCTAATCTGCCTTTACTTGGAGTTTGGCGCGCCCCACCGCTCCATCTTGGCTGAGGTGGCACAAGCCCGGGCTCCACCTGGCTGCATCCCAGCACGGCCGTGGCTGTGTCCCCAGGGGAGGCCATGCTGGGAGGGGGAGTGACATCGAGCTGTGTGAAACTGTTTTTGAAAACCTGGGATGATCATTTAAATGTTTAAAATATGCACATGGTAATTCAAAACTAATTACCCCGAGCACATTTGAAACATTTATGCCATCATCTCTGGATGCTGCCTACCGACTGTGAGCCGCAGCTCACTCTGGTGTTTCTATAAACTGCTTCAGCGATTTTAACTTCCAGGCTAAATCAGGCAGCGCAGGCTCTGCCTCCCGCCCCTGGTTGGTGGAGAGACCCTTTCCCTGACTTCCAGGCGAGGAGGCTGCGCCCTGTTTCCCTGGAGAGCCATTTGTCATGGTCTTCTAGCTCTGGCTGCGGAATCATTGCTCTCATTGTATTCATAATTGTCATTTCCATTATTTAATTTGGGTTAAAATGACCTCTCTCCCCACCTATTTCTTTCCTCGTTGTTCCTTCCCATTTTCCCTTCCTCTGCCTCAGCACGTGGCCTCCCTTTCCTAATTCATTAGGGCGCGCTGAAAAGTTGCCTGGATGTTCACATCCCACCTCCCACCTGGTTGTGTCTCCATTTGGAGGATGAATACAGGATGTTTTCGGGGTGTGTAAGGTGGCCACCTCCACCTTGAGAAGCAGACGCGGGCCAACCTGGATCTACAGCAGCCGCTGCCGAGCATGTCACCGTACACACCACACACACGTGTACACGTGTACACAGACATGTACACACCACACACACGTGTGCACGTCCCACAGACACGTGTGCACATGCGCCCCAGACACAGAGCACAGCCTGCTTACAGACTCGACTAATTAAAGCCAGGCTGGTCCTGAAGCAAATTCGTTTCCCCATCTTCCAGAATAAAATGAGTTCTCTTCCTTTGGGGGCACTAAACCAGCATGCCAGTGGCTGAGAGACCAAGCTCGGGGATGCTGTGGCTGAAATGACTTTGGCTTCCCGAGTCTATCCAAGGAGACCTGGAGCTGGAATTGGAAGAGGCACAATTCCGGAGTCCAGAAATGAGTGCTGGCTTGTAAATATTCTCCAGGAAACAGATAAGGGATGGCTGGCTCCTTATTAATGCTTTAAAGATGCCAGTGGAGGGTTTTAGATGTTTAGGGATACAAAACTGGGTTAGGTTCCCACAGTCAGCTGAAGTTTGATAGAGTGATATTACCGGGTCTAACTAGAGCCATTAAAAGACTCTTCATTATCCCCACACCACTGCCACCAAAGTTATCACACGAGTCATAACGCAAGAGAGAATTTTCATTCCATCAACAAGAGAGGGAGCCAGTCTATCTCTGTCCAAAGAAAATGAGCAGCCCAGCGTGAGGCTTGTGAAGAATTGAGTGTACAACACTCCAATAACATCCCCTGCAGGATTTCCTCAGCTATTTAGTTGGCTAAGCAGAGGCAGGCTGCACCGGAGCAATCCGCCTGTGTTCCTGGCTGGCCCCAACACCAGCTCTGAGCAATGGAAAGGTCAATTAACAACAAAGGACACTCAGTAAGACCTACATTCCACAGGGCTTAAGTACTAAGCTCCAAGGAAATCAAGATCCAGGCCGCTCTCCTGATGTTCAGCAATCTCATTTATTTTTCTACAAAAACCTACCACTCAACCCAAGCTAATTTTCTTGGTATCACTTGCACTGAGTTTACTTTCTCCTACGAGGTGTGCTGTTCCTTCAGCTTGAAATGGATTCTTTTCTACCAGCCAATCCATCTTTCCTGCCTTCACATTGACAACTCACAAATTTTGTGGCTGTCTCCACCAGACTGTCACCTCCCCTCCACCGGACTCCTTTCCCACTCCGCATGCTCAATCTACTGTATCCACTTCTGCTTCTTTATCAAAAGGGTACCGTTTTTGTGAGCCTTCCCTTCACGGATGAAAATTGTGAGACGGGATCAAGTTTTAACGTTTCCTTTGCTTTTCTTGTGGCATCTCAAGTAGCGTTCCTCTATTAGAGACATCGTGTAAGACACATTGACAGACCTAGTTTTATAGCAGGGGTTAGAAGACCCATAGGATGACCCAGCATACCCTCAGATGCCGAGCAAAAATTGCACCCCTCGTTCAGACGTTCCCAGCATCCTATAACTCGCCCAAAGCTAGATTTATTGCTCCCGCTGTAAAGTGTATCTTCTCTAAGCCTCACTTAAAAGCTACCACTTGGCAGAAGATCAAGTTAGAAGTGCAGGGTAGCAGGTGATGGTGAGGGTGGAGGGGTGGGAAGGGCGGGGTGGAGCTAAGAATTGAAGCTCCAATAACTACCAGCTCAATATTTAACCCAACTGGTAATTTGCTGTGACAATTATGCCACAAACGGAACACTACTACTATGCGAGAATGTCGCTCTCTAATTAAGAGGGCTCTGCATTTCCTAGTCACCCACACCACTGTAATAACACACACAGAATGAGACTTGGCTCCAGGAGCTGAAGGTTCTATTAGGAGGCATGTGCAGCGCACAGCTGCGGCGGCGTGCACGTCGGTCATGAGTGATGCTGCCCGGGAAAGCCTGCTAACACCTTCGATTCTCCCTCAGACCGAGAAGGGAAGAGAGCCATTCAGTCCCTCTCAACGAGCCCGGTTTGATGGACAGGCATCTTCCCGGAAAGCCTGTGCGTGCCTCCACTGCAAATCACACATTTTCCCACAGCACCTCTTTCTACCCAGGAAGGCTTGGTGCGAGTTTGATCCTTAAAGAGGAACTTTAATAAGGGTTTTCAGAAAAATGAAAGTCCATGGAAACAAATCTTCCTCAAGATAGAGAGCAAGACGGGAACAGGGACTTACACACACAGGCACCCTAACTGCTGGTTAAAGACTCCAGGATGAGACAAAAGAATATTATTAACATCACAGCTACAAAGAAGGATGTTGCCATCTTCTAAATTGACTGCTGGATTCCTGAAACATGGCTAAGCAAGACAAACCATTTTGTGCTTAATTAGTGGCTCCTTTATGGAAGGTTTGCTGCTTAGAGAGAACCCATTACAGGAGGAGAGCTCATTTACACGGATGCACCTTATAAAGCGGTTTCAGATTTTAAATAAATAGTGGGGAAGGAAAGTGGTGGTGGTGGTGGTGGTGGGAGCAGTGATGTTATGGAAGCAGAAAAGCTTCTGCAAAAAGACAAGCTTTGCATTACAAGCCTAAGTGCTGAGGGGATCAGCTTTCCTAGGCAAACATATAAGCCTCTAAAATTTTAGGCCAATAGAAATGACCTCTGTACCGTGGCTGACTGAAGATATAAATAAACTTCAATATGAACAGCAGTGTCAACGGCGAGAGGAGATGAGAGTCCAATTGGGGCTTATTTTTAAAAAGTCCTGGTTGTTCTGCCTCCATTTCAGGGCAGGGCGTTCAGAGCACAAAGCCTCTGCTTCCTGCAGTGAGCGCTCCTGCTGGACCAGGCCCCAGCCCCTAGGTTACCTGACTGTTGAAAGGAAGCTGCACCACACACAAGTTAAATATAGGTCTGGTTATCTGCATTTTACAAGCACCAAGAATGTTAGCTGAGGAAGCTGTCATTTTTAATGACAGTACAAACTTCCAATTACCAACTGGGTAATACACTAGGGAGCAGGTACGATTTTATAAGAATGGCTCACAATTATTAAAAGTTTACGTGATCATTTTTGAGTTGGAGATATAAATATTCCTCATGAGGCAGGTGGGATTAAGTTTTTCACATGGTCTAGTCAAAGCTGAAAATAAGGATCTTGTTTTCTTGAAAATTATACATTTTGAGACTTATCAATTGCTAAGAAAAGGGGTGTGCGAGGTGATAGCCATTAAGAATGTTGAAAGGCAGGGCAGCGCCTGTGGCTCAAAGGAGTAGGGAGCCGGCCCCATATACCGGAGGTGGTGAGTTCAAACCCAGCCCTGGCCAAAAACTGCAAAAAAAAAAATAATAATAATAAATGTTGAGGCTCGGCGCCTGTGGCTCAACGGGCTAAGGTGCCAGCCACGTACACCTGAGCTGGCAGGTTCGAATCCAGCCTGGGCCTGCCAAACAACAATGATGGCTGCACCAAAAAATGGCCGGGCGCCTGTAGTCCCAGCTACTTGGGAGGCAGAGGCAATAGACTCACTTGAGCCTAGGAATTGGAGGTTGCTGTGAGCTGTGATGCCACGGCACTCTATCCAGGGTGACAGCTTGAGGCTCTGTCTCAAAAAAAAAAAAAAAAAAGTCAGAAATTCTCATGACAAGCCCACTGCAAGAGTCGGAGGTATGGCAATAGAAAATACAAGACCCTCTTACACAACCTGTGGTCAAACATTATTCACCTGAGAAACCCAATTTCTTTTGTCACCTTCTACCCAACTTCCATAGCACCAATAGCTTTATCTGATAAATACAGAATGAGTGACATGACTGTTACCAGGTGTTGGCTCGAGTTTTTCCTTACAAACCAGACAGCCCCAGACCTAAATGAAGGCTACAGTTTCAGAGTCTCAAATCATCTGATTCTTTTGATTGACTCCAGTCCTCCAGCGATTTCTCCATCACCTGCATTCTAATTTCACTGTGATCTGACTATTTAGCCCCAAGCCTTGCTCCAAATAGTCCACAGTTCTTAGGGACAGGTATCTTGATTTAAAATCCCTATCAAGAGGCTGGCACAGGTCAATGAAGACACGTGACTAGGTACTTTTCTCAGTGACTTATTAAAACTGCCATCACAAATATAATTAAAAGATTTAATAATCATTAGTAACTTTAAAGAATCAGGTTGATTTATAAAGCAAGTCAAATGTGTTCTCAAGAGGCCACTTTGGTTGTAGTGGTGGAAAACAAGAGGGTTTAGTCCTCTTTGTAGCCTCAATCCCCATCTGTGTGGTAGGCAGGCTGAAACCGTCTATGGCTCTGAAGCCTTCCTGCCTTCCTGTCCCCTTTTCTCCCTACATTAATATACCTGGCTTCTAAAGACTTGCTCAAATTACCTGTCAGCTTGATGGTACACAGGGTTAGAGGAGTTATCACTGAATTAAGGCAAGGGAAAAACAATCAGAGAATGGAACTGAACAAGAAAAGGCACAGAGGTTCACAGTACCACAGAGTATAAATGCTCCTGTCCATCAAGACCTGAGTTATAACAATTAGAAAAGTACAAGAATACAGCAAAGCCGGATTGGCTTAATAAGTTTATACATCCATATAGTCGGATACCACTTAAAATTAGGCAGATTTTTATCAAAACAGAAAAGATATCCATCCTATGGTAGCTAGGAGAAAAGTGTTACAAAATGATCCACAGTATGATCCCATTTTTTATTAAAACTAGATTGATTCAAATACACAGAAAAGAGCAGTCAGCTATACAAGTGGTTACTGTTGGTGGATGGAACTATGGGTAATTCTGTTTTTTTCTTATCTACAGATTATTTTTCTTTTTTTATTTTACTTTTTTTTGAGACAGAGCCTCAAGCTGTCACCCTGGATAGAGTGCCATGGCATCACAGATCACAGCAACCTCCAATTCCTGGGCTCAAGCGAGTCTCTTGCCTCCGCCTCCCAAGTAGCTGGGACTATAGGCGCCCGCCACAACGCCTGGCCATTTTTTGGTTGCAGCCGTCATTGTTGTTTGGCGGGCCCAGGCTGGATTCAAACCCGCCAGCTCAGGTGTACGTGGCTGGCACCTTAGCCCGTTGAGCCACAGGTGCCGAGCCTTTTATTTTTATTTTATTATTTTTTTTCAAGACAGAGCCTCAAGCTGCCACCCTGGATGGAGTGCCGTGGCATCACAGCTCACAGCAACCTCCAATTCCTGGGCTCAAGAGAGTCTCCTGCCTCCGCCTCTCAAGTAGCTGGGACCACAGGCGCCCGCCACAACGCCTAGCCATTTTTTGGTTGCAGCTGTCGTTGTTTGGCGGGCCCAGGCTGGATTTGAACCCGCCAGCTCAGGTGTACATGGCTGGCGCCTTAGCCCGTTGAGCCATAGGCGCCGAGCCTAGATTATTTTTCTAAAATGAAGACAGATTACTTGTATAAAAAATAATCAGTGGTCAAAAGAGTTCCATTTCCTTTTTTTTTTTTTTTTTATCTTTTTGATACATTACATTTGTACACATTTATGGGGCAATGTGAAATTCTGTTCCATGCACAGAACATGTGATGATCAAATAAAGGTTTTTTTTTTTTCTTTTTTCTTTTTTTTTTGCAGTTTTGGCTGGGGGCCAGGCTTGAACCCACCATCCCCAGTATGTGGGGCTGGTGCCCTACTCCTTGAGTCAGTCACCACCCCAAATAAAGGTATTTAGGGTATCCATCACCTGAGTATTTATCCTTTCTATGTGTTGGGTACACTTTAAGTTCTCTCTTCTAGCTATTTTGAAAAAATATACAACATGGTAGTTAACTATAGTCACCCTACTCTGCTATTAAACATTAGAACTTAATTCTTTCTATCTAACTATATGTTTGTACTCATTAACCAACCTCTCTTCACCCCCCCACCCCACCCACACCCCTTACAGTTCCTTTTTTCTTTAATGAACATTAACAATACTTAACATCGGCTTAATAAAACATGCTTGAGTTTTTTTGAGTAACGGAAAATTAAACATCTACACTCTATTCTTTTGGTAAAACTATTTCCAAAGTGTTTATAAAAGCCGGAATTCTGCCAACACAAACGGATTATAAGAGCAAGAGCTAACAAACCATGTAAAAGTTGGTGGAGTGGGGAGAAGAGATATCCTCTTTGAGACAAGGAAACAATCAATTTACTAGGGGAACAGTGGCCTTCTAACAAGTAGGAAGAAGGAAAGGAGACCAAACAACCAGTTTCATTTTCTATAAATAAAACCTTAGAAGGCATATTGCCAAAGAAACACAAGTCAATATAAACCTTTATATACTGGGCTGCCAAACTTCACTTTTGGACAGTATATTAATTATATAGTCAATAGCCATGGGTTTCATTAGCGTATTAAATACCACGATCAATATTATTTATACTTTTCAAAGACAAGCCACTCAGGATAAAGTGGGGGAGGGGAAAATTTTTGACCCTGCAGTTCAAAAAAGTTAGAACAGCACACTGGAGATTAGCAAGGCTTTAATGGAAAGCATAAAACACTGAAAATATGGACAGAAATCAGATTATTACCCTTCTATTTTCTTTCCCTGCCTCTCTCACAATGAGACTGGAGGGAATTCTAGAACCATTTAAAATAAAGGCGAAATGATTAGATTTTTTCCTAATTGCTTAACGCTGATGTCATAGTGTACGCAAAACAAACATTGATCTCTAAGTGAAAGATGAGAAATAGAACATGAACAGCCTTTCGAGGTAAACTATATCCAAGAGAATTCTAAGAACCGTGGGCCAGAATCTATTTAGGCAACCCTTGGGGACCTAAATCTTTTAAAAGCATAACAGTGGAGCCAATTTCTGAGGCTCCTCTACTGGTGATCTGATTTTTTAGTAGGGAAATCTGTTTAGTAGGGAAATCTGTTAAACATGCTCCCTCAAGGGAACACCCCCCCCTCCGCACCTCCCGGCCTGGCCTGGATTTCTAATCACAGCCCTCTTGGCTTGGTCACACCGGCCACTGAGGACACACAGGGCCTGGGTACAATGTTCTCTAACCACGGCCACCTCTTCACTGGGCAGATGAACACATGGGGGGATAAGAGAGAATGGTGGGAGTGGAACACACCAAAGACTGGTTACTAGGCCGAATGCTCGATTACCACTTCTCACCCACAATTTGTCAATCCAGAATAGCGCTGAAGACTGTAATTTTCCAGTCAGTGCTTTATAGGCAAGGTCAGACAGAAAAGAACGTCCATAAAAACTGTTGAGGCCTCAGCCAGAGAATCTAGTGCGACCCAGTTACCATCTCGTGAGACTGGAGAACGGTAAGAAGGAAAGTGTCTCAACAGTTAGTGGGTCTGAGAATAATTCTGTGTCTGTTCCCAGGAATGGGAGTCATCTTGTCCAAGGCTGGCTGGTTCCTCCCAAAAGAGGACAGCTAAGGATGAAACAGGATATTATCACTCTCTAACTCCAAAAAGACTCCACATGGCTGCATTTGTACAGATTAAAGACCAAAGCCCCTGGCTGTAGGCTAACTGCAACAGTGCCCGGATACATAGAGATGTGCAGCAAATGCCAAGCGGTGGGTTGCAGCAACCGGATAGATAATTAATATGATTAGGAACACACAGAGCAAGCGTGCTCTTGCCGACTGAAAAGCCTAGTAGCATAATTACTGTTTTCTTACTAGCTCACTGTCTGTACACATTTCAAAGCCTGGTTGGTGTGAGACTGCTGTGTAAACATCAATAAAATCCCAAAGTGCCAGGTCATCAGCATCCTTGGGCACAATGGCTTTTTTATTCAGTGTTTTCATTCTTTTAAAGATGCATTTCGGGGCGGTGCCTGTGGCTCAAGGAGTAGGGCATATATCCCATATACTGGAGGTGGCAGGTTCAAACCCGGTCCTGGCCAAAAACAGCAGGAAAAAAAAAAATGCATTTCAGGGTTGCGAACATTGGAAAGAATGAGCTCCATGCCTTGTACTAATCTTCGAGTTTGTAATGAGTTAACATCTCCCCTGAGTGAACATTTATTATGAAGGCTAATTAATTGCTTTGCAGTTACAAGAACCTTTGCATTCAAAGAAGGTAGGATTCACAAGCAAAGAATATACTATTTATTAAAACAAAGTAAGAGAAACAAAAGACCTCTCCCTTCAAAATCCTCTCTATTGAACATAGCTTTAGTCAAGAAATGAAATATATAAATGCAAGAAATATGTACAGGTGGAAAAAGTGTGTATTCACCAACCAAAAAGCAACATTAATTGAAGTGAAAACTAAAGCGCGCTTTGTAGTTGCCTGGGTTTCCCTAGGGGACAGCAAGTCAATGCTTATCAGCCGTCCTCAGAAGAGACAATTTTGATTAATATCAGACCCATCTGACTCACTCTATTAAACCCTGAAGGAAGGATATCTTCAGATAGAAAAGATATGCCTTTGATTAATAATTCTACCCTATTGCCATTCTAAGCATTAACAACTATGTAGCACCTCTAGAAAAAGAGAGCCTTTGAATTCTAGGAAGACACACTTACTAAAACACCCAGGTTCCCCACAACCACTTCTCAGCTCTCCCCACCCCCCACCAAGAAGCAGCCAAAGTTGTGAAGCTGTCACCACTGCAGAAGCAAAACCCTAGTTACATAATTTATTTCACCGTCTGCCACTAGGGCCAATTACATGGGACATAATTCCTGTTTGATGACAATGAACTCTTAACAAAATTAACAAAAGCCTAAAGATGGAGAGAGGGAGTGGTAGGTACCGGGGGCCGACCCCCTAGGCCTAACTCAGCTTACACCACAGACATCGATTTTATTTTCCTTTGCCTACCAATGGGTTCTAAGAGGCACATAAGAGAAGAAACTGTTTAGTCCACCATAAGGAAGCTCTCTGCACTGTGCAGCTAAGGTGGGATTGTCACACAGGGGCACGAAGGAATCGATTCCGTTTTGGATCTTTATTTGCAAACTTCTGCCGAATCAGTGCCGCTCTCCTCACATAAGTGCGTTTCTCCGGATGTTTGTGATCAGCCTTCTCCCATATTCTCTGTAGTCCACAGGCTTCACGTCCATCACCGTGGCCTTAATTCGAGACTCATCCTTCAAAAAGAGAAAAGCAGTTTGTGAACCACAACAGCCCATGGCATGAAGCAGTGGTGACAATGCTCTTTGCTTTGGGGTTTCAATGAGACCAGCAGGACAAAACACAGACACACTGGATTCAGAGTTCAGTAATTCCAATGAAGAAAACATGAGTGACGGCCTAGTCCAGAAATTGAGGCTGGGAGAGTGGACAGATCCTCCCTTCAACATTGGCCCTTTGATCTTTTCGTTGTGCTCCCCAACACTCAGAAACCTAGAATCCAAATGGGGGACTTTAGAGGGCTTCTCTATTTCAATTTATTTTCTTTCCAGAGGGGAACAGGAGCCCAGAGAGGATATGTGACTCACTTAAAGCCATACAGCTAGTTCTCAAAGTTGAACTTTCATTTCAAGAAAAGCTGAGTTGTAAGAGAAAAAGCAGCCACAGCAGAGGGGCAGACCTAGTTTGGGTCCTATTGCAGCTCTGAGAGAGGCAATCTCTGCACTTTGCCTTCCATGTCCACACTGCAAGGGGGCTGAGGACCCTAAAAATGCCCTGACTCCACCCCACTCCCTGACATCATCATCTCATTTAATGTATATAGTAACAAACATATCTACGAGCAGGTATTAAGGTTAAGGTCAAATAATAAAACGGAATGAGGGGTGCCCATAGCTCAGTGGTTAAGGCCCTGGCCCCATGCTCCAGGGCTGGTGGGTTCAAACCTGGCGTAGGCCTGTTAAACAAACAAACAAAATAGCTGGGTGTTGTGGCGGGCACCTGTTTGTCCCAGCTGAGGGGACTGAAGAAGGCTGAGGCACAAGAATTGTTTGAGCTCAAGAGTTTGAGGTTGCTGTGAGCTATGACGTCATGACTCTACCGAGGGTGACAAAGTGAGACTATGTCTCAATTAAAAAAAAAAAAAGAAACCCAAAACAGAATGAGTAAACCCTACAAAAAGCAGGGGTGTTTTCAGAATTCTCACTTATCCATTCATATCCAGGGACTGAATGGTACCTTTAGAGGCAGAATGGAGTGATGCAAAGAAAAGCTGCAGCAGGTCTGGGGTTCTCACTAAATCCAGGAATATTCACAAATATTATTAGAAGCAAAGCTCTGAAGCTGGACTGCCTGAGCTGGACTCTGAGCTCTGCCTCTTTTTTTTTGTGACAGAGTCTCACTTTGACATACTGGGTAGAGTGTGTTCCAGCTCATAGGAAACCCCAAACTCTCGGGCTCATGCGATTTTCTCTTGCCTTAGCCTCCCAAGTAGCTGAAACTATAGGTACCCACCACAACACCCAGGCTATTTTCTTTTTTTTAAAAGACGAGGTCTTGCTCTTGCTTTGGCTGGTCTTGAACTCCTGAACTCAAGCAATCCTCAGCCTCCCAGAGTGTTAGGATTACAGGTGTGAGCCACCATCCCAGACAGTGAGCTCTGCCTCTTGATAACCTATGACTTTAGGCAAGTGACTTGTTCTCTGTAGGCCTCCATTCTGTCACTGGTAAAATGGGGAAAACAATTGTTCCCATATATAGGGTTACTGTACGGATCAAGTAAGATAATGCTTGCATAGAACAGTACGTAGAACAGTGTCTGGCAGATAGTACTTAGTAAATAAATACTGTTTTATTATGACTATATAACTATATGACATTCCGGGCAATTTAAGAAATTTTCAAGGTAATTTTAACTACATGTGCTCTTTGTTTCATATATAGATTGACTGATTTAGAGATGGAGTCTTGCTATATTGCCCAGGCTGGCTTTGAACTCCAGAGCTCAAGTGATCCTTCTGTCTCAGCCTCCTGAGTAACTGGGATTATACCACCCTGCCCAGCTCATACACCGATTTTAGGACCTAGACTTGTGAAGGATGTGACTCCATTACATGTGTTATCATTTTTTGTTAGAATACAGACCAAAAAACCCCCAGACTTTAACTTTTTTGTGTAGATTTTCCTTTTTTTTTTTTTTTGAGACAGAGGTTTACTTTGTCACCCTTAGTAGAGTGCTATGGCATCATAGCTCACAGCAACTTCAAACTCTTAGGCTCAAGCCAGCCTCCTGCCTCCTGAGTAGCGGAGACTGCAGGCACCTTCTAAGTTCACTGACAGCTAATACTCTAACACCTGTCCCAGGGACCTTACTTACATTGTAGTTCTCTAGTTTGACCCTGATTCTGAATGTGAAAGATCGAAAGTTGGCATTCTGGAAAACTTCCTCAAATGCCTGTTCATTCTGCAAAAACAAACATAAAACTTTAGACATGGAAACTACTGGACAACTCGAAAATATTGACAAGAGTTTTGAAAACACTTTTGAGAAAATTATTACCCCCAATGGTTTGAAATTACTTAGGAATGACAACTCAGCAGGTTAACATTACATAAAACTGTTGAAGTAGAATTTTATTTAAAATCATGACATTTAAAGTAATCAGATTCACATAAAATAGAATGGTAGTTGTAAGGGCCTGGAAGAAGGTGGTTAAGGGGAGCTACTGTTTAATGTGTAGGGTTTGAGTTTGAGAAAAGAAAAAGTTGTCACCCCCAAAAGAAATCCCCAATCCATTATTGGTACTCTCCATTCTCCCCTTCCCTCTACCCTGAAAAATATGAATCTGTTTTTGTCTATATGGGTTTGCCTATTAAAGTAAAAATAGACTGGGGGGGGCACCTCATGAGCTGTGGGACTGTTGTGCTGAAACTATAACTTTAATAGAGGCGGAGAGTCACAAGGGGAGAGAGACTTGCCCCATGTTGGAAAGAGCATAGCTCAGGTCCCATGCTATGGACCATAGGGGACTGGCCTACCGGCTCCTACAACCAGTGTGGTTCCTGAGACCCATGCAGCCCACAGGTGGAGAGCCTGCCCTCTGGCTCCCCACCCAGCTCCTGAGACCCGTGGCTCATGGTCAGCAACTCCTGTGACCCCTTAAGCACCCCCGAACCTGGTGACTCTGCCTTCCGGTTCCCCGCCCAGCTTCTGTGATCCTTGCTGTTGATGGCAACACCCTCCGGCTTCCTGTGGGCTCCTGCAACTTGCACATAGCTGTATCCCAGACCGGTGGCATGACCCCCCCTACCCCCGACAGTGGCTGTGCTGCCCCTGACAGTGGTGGCAACTCTACGGTCCCTCCCACTGGGGTCAAATTGAGCTGCCAGTGGACCCCCGCTGCCTAGATGCTGAAGACTTTTTGAACTCTCACACCTGATCAGTGTTTGTGTTGTCTTGACCTGGGCCGATCACCCAGGGACCCACCAAGGTTGTACCCCGGTTGTGTTGTTGTGGGAGTGTGGGATTCTCCCCTTCCAGTTGTTGGGGGTGTAGGCGGAGTGTCTTAGTTGCTTATATATCTCCACAGCTGAGATTTCAGCCCAAAGCCACTGATTCACTAGGATTCAACAGAGACTTAACTGAACGCTGGTCAGCACCATTTAGCCCCACCACACCAAGCAAGTGCCCAGAGTTTCAGGCAGAAGTTCTGAATGGGACTTTTGTAAAGCTCTAAGGGAAAAGCCGCAATCACTAGTCCCAGTTCTTTGGTTAAAGGCTAGTTAATTACAACTCCAGGAGCCCTCAATTCAATTTCACCTTGTCAGCTTCTCTAGTTAAATGGTGAAAAATAATCATGGGGTGGAATCAATGGAAAAACTCTGGCCACATGAATAATCAGAGTAGATCAATTCCCCCAAGGAATGACAAAGGAGAGACAACAGAAGATGCCATTCACAAACAAATGGCTGAGATGCCAGAAATCGAATTTAGAATTTGGATTGCAAAGAAGATTAACAGAATGGAGGTAAAGATGGAATTAGAAATTCAAGGAGCAATTCAAAAGTTGTCTCAAGAATTCAATGAATTCTGGGTGGTGCCTGTGGCTCAAAGGAATAGGGCGCCAGCCCCATATGCCGGAGGTGGCGGGTTCAAACCCAGCCCCGGCCAAAAACTGCAAAAAAAAAAAAAATCAACGAATTCAAAGACAAAATCACCAAAGATTTTGACACATTGAGGCAAGAACTTGCAGCCCTCAAACATCTGAGAAATACAGTAAAATCCCTCAGTAACAGAATGGAGCAGGTAGAAGAAAGGATCTCTGACATTGAAGACAAAGCCTTTTGAATGCTCCCAAATGCTCAAAGAGGAAGAGAAGTGGAGAGCAAAAATGGATCATTCCCTGAGAGAATTGTGGGTCCACTCCAAAAGAGCAAATACTCGCCTCATAGGAATCCCTGAAGGAGAAGAGGTCCGAAAGGCACAGATACTCTACTCCAAGAGAAAATTGAGGAGAACTTCCCAAGCATGGCAGGAGATACTGAAATTCAGATAGCAGACAGTTTCAGAATCCCAGCATGATTCAACCCAAATAAAGAATCTTCTAGACACATTGTAATTAACTTTGCCAAAGTTAATATAAAGGAGAAAATCCTGCAAGCAGCCAGATGTAAGAAAATCATAACCTACAAGGGGAAGAAGATTAGAATGACTGCAGATCTTTCTATTAAAACTTTTCAAGCCAGAAGAGGATGGTCACTGACCTTCAATCTCCTAAAACAAAACAACTTTCAGCCCAGGATCCTGTATCCAGCTAAACTGAGCTTCATTTATGATGGAGAAGTTAAATACTTTAATGACATACACAAGTTGAAGAAATTTGCCATAACCAAACCAGCTCTTCAGGATATCCTCAGACCCATCCTCCATGATGACCAGCACAATGCTCTACCACCAAGGTAAACTCACTCTGAAATTCTTGACCAAAACAACTTCCACAGTGGTGAAAAGATTCAAAATGTCCACTGGACTTTTGAAAAACTTGACACCCAAAATACTACCAGGCTTATCAATACTCTCAATAAATGTGAACGGCTTAAACTGTCCTCTTAAGAGGCACAGGTTGGCTGACTGGATTCATAAACTCAGGCCAGATATCTGCTGCACATAAGAATCTCATCTTACCTTAAAAGATAAATATAAACTCAGGGTGAAGGGAGGGGCATCTGTAATCCAGGCAAACAGAAATCAGAAAAAGCAGGTGTGGCAATTTTATTCACAGATACACTAGGCTTTAAACCAATGAAAGTAAGGAAAGACAAGGACAGTCACTTCCTATTTGTTAAGGGAAATAAATACTCACTTCATATTTGTTAAGGGAAATACTCAACATGATGAGTAATTATTATTATTATTATTATTTTTGAGACAGAGCCTCAGCTGTCACCCTGGATAGAGTGCCGTGGCATCCACAGCTCACAGCAACCTCCAATTCCTGGGCTCAAGCGAGTCTCCTGCCTCTGCCTCCCAAGTAGCTGGGACTACAGGCGCCTGCCACAACACCAGGCCATTTTTTGGTTGCAACTGTCATTGTTGTTTGGCGGGCCCAGGCTGGATTCGAACCCACCAGCTCAGGTGTACATGGCTGGCGCCTTAGCTGGTTGAGCCACAGGTGCCGAGCCAAGATGTCAATTATTAACATTTACGCGCCCAACTGGAATGCTCCTCAATTTATAAAGGAGATCCTAATAGACATGAGCAATTTAATATCTTGCAGCACCATGACAGTTGGAGATTTTATAACACCCCTTTGGCAGTGTTAGATAGATCCTCCAATAAGAAACTAAGCAAAGAAATTTTGGACTTAAACTTCACCATACAACAATTGAATTTAACAGACATCTACAGACCATTTCATCCTAACACAACTGAATACACATTCTTCTCATCAGCCCATGAAACATCCTCCAAAATTGATCACATCTTAGGTCACAAGTCTAACCTCAGCAAATTTAAAAGTATAGAAATTATTCCTTGTATTTTCTTGGATCATTACACAATAAAAATTGAACTCACCAATAATAGGCATCTGCATAGTCATACAAAGACATGGAAACTAAATAACCTTATGCTGAATGATAACTGGGTCATAGATGAGATTAAGAAGGAAAATGCCAAGGTTTCAGAGCAAAACAATAAATGAAGACGCGAATTATCAGAACCTGTGGGATACTGCAAAGACAGTCCTAAGAGGGAAATTTATAGCATTCCAAGCCTTCCTCTAGAGACGGAAAGAGAGTAAGTCAATAACTTAATGGTACATCTTAAGCAACTGGAAAAGGAAGAACACTCCAACCCCAAACCCAGCAGAAGAAAAGAAATAACTAAAATTAGAGCAGAATTAAATGAAATTGAAAACAAAAGAATTATTCAAAAGATCAATGAATCAAAAAGTCGGTTTTTTGAAAAATTCAACAAAATTGATAAACCTTTAGCCAATCTAACCAAAAATAGAAAATTAAAGTCCATAGTATTATCAATCAGAAATGACAACAGACAAAATAACAACAGACTCCTCAGAAATTCAAAAACTCCTTAATGAACAAAGGTGAAATAACAAGACACCTCAGAAATTCAAAAAAATCCTTAATGAATACTACAAAAAACTTTATTTTCAGAAATATGAAAATCTGAAAGAAATTGACCAATACTTGGAAGCACACCAACTTCCTAGACTTAATCAGAAAGAATTGGAAATGCTGAACAGACCTATATCAAGTACTGAAATAGAATCAACTATACGAAATCTCCCCAAAAAGAAGAGTCTGGAATCAGATGGCTTCACATCAGAATTCTACCAAATCTTTAAAGAGGAACTAGTACCTATATTACTTAACCTTTTCCAAAACATCGAAAAAGAAGGAATACTTCCTAACACATTCTATGAAACAAATATTACCCTGATCCCCAAACCAGGAAAAGACCCAATAAGAAAAGAAAACTATAGACCACTATCTTTAATGAACATAGATGCAAAAATTTTCAATAAGATCCTAGCAAACAGAATCCAGCAACACATCAAACGAATTATATACCATGACCAAGTGGGTTTTATCCCAGGGTCTCAAGGTTGGTTCAATATACGTAAATCTATAAACATAATACATCACATAAACAAACTAAAAAACAAAGACCATATGATTCTCTCAATAGATGAAGAAAAAGCTTTTGACAATATCCAGCATCCTTTCATGATTGGAATACTTAAGAAAATAGGTATAGAAGGGACTTTTCTTAAACTGATAGAGGCCATCTACAGCAAACCTACAGCCAATATCATATTGAATGGAGTAAAATTGAAAACATTTCCACTCAGATCAGGAACCAGGCAAGATTGTCCATTGTCTCCACTGCTTTTTAACATTGGAATGGAAGTCTTAGCCATCGCAATCAGGCAAGAGAAGGCGATCAAGGGTATACAAATAGGGTCAGAGGAGATCAAACTTTCACTCTTTGCAAATGATATGATTTTATACCTGGAAAACTCCATGGACTCAACCACAAAATTCTTAGAAGTGATCAAGGAATACAGTAGCATCTCAGGATACAAAATCAATACTCACAAATCGGTAGCTTTTATATATACCAGTAATAGTCAAGCCGAAAAAACAGTCAAGGGCTCGGCGCCTGTGGCTCAACGGGCTAAGGCGCCAGCCACGTACACCTGAGCTGGCAGGTTCAAATCCAGCCTGGGCCCACCAACCAACAATGACGGCTGCAACCAAAAAATGGCCGGGCGTTGTGGCGGGCACCTGTAGTCCCAGCTACTTGGGAGGCAGAGGCAGGAGACTCGCTCGAGCCCAGGAATTGGAGGTTGCTGTGAGCTGTGATGCCACAGCACTCT
>CAUYRH010155239.1:0-25840 GCA_963574655.1 Perodicticus potto
ATTTATCTTTTAAGGTAAGGTGAAATTCTTGTATGCAGCAGATATCTGGCCTGAGTTTTTGTATCCAGTCAGCTAACCTATGCCTCTTTAGAGGACAATTTAAGCCGTTCACATTAGTTGTAAATAATGATAAGTCTTTAGAAAGTCCAGTGGACATTTTTAATCCTTTCATCACTGTGGAAATTGGAAATTGATAAAAAGTTTCTGGGTGAGTTAACTTTTGTGGTGGAGGATTTTGCTGTTCATTATGGAGGATAGGTCTGAAAATATCCTGGAGAGCTGGTTTAGTTATAGCAAATTTATTCTACATGTGGATGTCAGTAATATTTAATAGTATTAATATTAATAGTATTTAATTTCTCCATCATAAATGAAACTCAGTTTAGTGGGGTACAGGATCCTGGGTTGAAAGTTCTTTTGTTTGAGGAGTTTAAAAGTTGATGACCATTCTCTTCTAGTTTGAAAGGTTTGATCAGAGAGATCTACAGTTATTCTAATATTCTTCCCCTTGTGGGTAATAGATTTCTTATGTCTGGCTGCTTTCAAAATTTTCTCCTTCATATTAACTTTAGTGAAGTTAATTATGATGTTCCTGGGGGATGTCTTATTCAGATTGAGTCATGCTGGGGTTCTGAAACTGTCTGCTATCTGAATTTCAGAATCTCTTGGCATGACTGGAAAGTTCTCTTTCATCATCTCATAAAGAAGAGACTCCGTGCCTTGTGACGCCACTTCTTCGTTTTCAGGTATCCCTATAAGGCAAATATTGGTTTTCTTCGAGTTATCCCAGAGCTGTCTGAGAGAATGATCCATTTTTGTATTCCATTTCTCTTCCTCTTTGGAAGTTTGAGAGCATTGGAAAGCTTTGTCTTCCATGTCAGAAATCCTTTCTTTTGCTTGCTCCATTCTGTTACTGAGGGATTCTACTGTATTTCTCAGGTCTTTGAGGGCTGCAACTTCTTGTCTCAATGTGTCAAAATCTTTGGTCATTTTGTCTTTGAATTCGTTCAATTCTTGAGACATCTTTTGGGTCATCTTTTGTATTACTGCTTAAAATTCTAATTCCATCTTTTACTCCATTCTGCTGATCTTATTTGTTACCCAGACTCTGAATTCGATTTCTGACATCTCAGCCATTTGCTTATGCAAGGGATCTTGTGCTTTATCTACCTTGTCATTCCTTGGGGGAGTTGATCTACTCTGATTAATCATATTGCCAGAGTTTTTGTGTTGATTCCACCTCATGATTATTTTTCACTGTTGCCTTTTACCGTCCTCAGAGTTGGGGAGGTGTCTCTCCCAGATCAGACCCCTTCAAGATCACTCTGTTGTTGCTGGATCTTTGTAGGGAGTGATCCTGTGTAGCTCCTCTGGGACTGCCCTACCCAGAGAGTTTTGGCCGTGAGAGCAGCTCTAGAGTGTGGCATGCCCGGATCAAGCAGCAGGGCGTGGGATGGTACATGCAGTTCTGGGAGTGATTGGCACCCCGTGGCCTTTGCAAAGGGAGCCCGTGACTCCAGCAGTCTCTGGCTGGGAGGAGGGTTCTGGAGTGAGGGCACAGATCGCAGCACCTCTTGAGTCCCTGGCCAGACAGGTGGGGCTGGTGCAGAGGCAGAGAGGGTAGGGGAGGATACGGGTTGTTCAGCTCCTGGAGTTCCTGGCCCGGGCAGGCAGGCAGAGGCTTGGCAGGTTCCCGGCAGAATCCCTGGCCAGTGTGAGTGGCTGGTCGAGGTCCGGCATGGGGGTCCCGGCAGAGTCCCTGGCCATGGCAGGTGGCCAGCTGAGGCCTAGTGGAGTCCCTGGCTGCTGCAAGCAGAGGGTCGAGTCCCAGAGGGCACACGTCAGAGCCCCGCAGGAGTCCAGGCGGGGTCCCTGGCTGAGGCGGAGCGCCATTCCATGCCGTGCAGGGTGCTGTGCGGGAGTCCTGCAGAGTTCCTGGCTGCTGCTGGTGATGGGCCAACGCCCAGCAGGGTGCCAATCAGTGGTGCACAGGGATCCCAGTGGAGTTCCTGGCCTGGGGGCTGGCAGGGGCTCAGTGGGGCCCTGCAGTCTCCTACCTGGAGGGCCGCCTGGTCCAGCAGATAGAGAGGGTGGGCACTGTCTAATTCCTCCTCCATCAGTTTCAGCAGAGGTCAGGCTTCTGGTGCATCATGTAAGGGGGGAAGGGTGTCCTGGAAGTTCAGAATGGCGGAAAACTTTAGTTCAGTTTTTCTGCCTGAAGCTTGGTTTCTTGGAGTTGCAGCTTGCCTCAGCAGGGGTGACCTGCAGTTATCACTTGTCTCTCTCTGCTGGGCTCCCAGTTTTCAGCTCAATTGGGCAGTTTCTGGAGGTTATCTTTCCGTTTGGACAGGAGCCTCTCTCTCAACTTTTTCATAATGGTTATTTTTGGAAAATAATAAATAAAGGCCTTCAATAAATATTTTAAGTTATACTCTCATGTATCCATCTATCCATCCCTCCATTCATTTACATAATATTTATTAAACATCTATTAGATGTTAGATGTGCTGGAGGTAGGCAATGAACCAGACAGCCCAGTTCTCTATCCTTATTGTACTGAGGAAGAGAGAACCAATATAAGATCATGGGGAGATGAAAGGAAACCAATGAGGCTGCTGTAAGAATAGTGGAAATGAGTGATAACTGTGGGCTGCCTCTATTATGACATCTGGAGTTCGAGAGATATGCATGAATTTCACATATGCTTGGAGGCTGAACACAGATGAGGTATTAGAGTTATTTGTAGATTATGTTCATTTTATTTGGCATTTTTCTATGTTTTATATCAATGATAATTTTATTTAACATATGCTCAATCCTATTTTGTTTATAAAGCCAACCATTATTTGCTCTTCCTCATTGTAGCTGCTTTTGAATATTTTAGTGATAATACCTTTTGATGTTTATTATCAGTATAAAAGATTTTGTTGAATGTGAACTTAATGAAATATAATTTGTAGGTTTTTAACTTTCCAAGTCATGGGGGGGAAAATGAAGAAAAAATAGAAGATCTGAGAAATTTCTAGATACAGAGAAATTTTGCACTTAAATAGAATTGTCTGAAGATTTTTAAATGTATTGAAAAGTAATGGAAATTAGGCAAATGCCATTAGCAACTGTCTTTATTTTTGTGTTAAATTGTAAGTCACTTAAATGAATTGGCCAAGTCAAGTTTGTAGTACAAACCCAGGTAAAAATACACAGTGTATCAAAGATGGCTAGCTGTAGAGCCTAGGAAAATTGTTGATAGGCTACATTTTTATTTTTTATCTGATGTGTACAATAGATTAAAAAAGGTCAATATTTTAAAATAGACACACAAGTAGTTGTTGATTCTAAACAACCATTTTTTTCCTCTGCTTTTGCACCTGCAGTTACCAGAGAATAAAAACAAGATGAAATACATATAAATCAGAGAACTAACATTTTTACAAGTAAATTTTAATTGTTGCATCTACCTAAAAGGTATTAAAGAGCAGTAAGTAGTCTAACTCTTTACAAAGCTCAGTGTATAACAAGCATAGAATGAAGCACAAACTTTTCAACTAATCTCTATCACAGATGCATTCACAATCTCATGTGTGAAGTGCATGCTCAATTCAAGGTATTGAAACCATCAAGCTACGCGGGAGCTTTTCACGAGCTTCTGCAATATGAAGTAAGTTCTGCTCTATGTCTTGATTTACCACAAAAGTTAAGTGTCACGTTTTTAGGCAAATAAATATTATTAAAATTTGACAGCTGGCAAATTATGCTAACATCTGGTAACAAATCATTCTTGACAGTTCAGTAGCACACTTCTTATTGCATAGCTATTAATATTATAAACAGCAAAATGCAAAAATTACACCACTTGACTAACATACTCCCTGAAGTGATAGAAAGGATGCACTGTTTATCTTAATGTGTTAGAAATGTCATCTTTTCACGTTTGAGATTTGATGTGAATTGGAACCGAATAACTACAAACATGGGTGGCATCACAGAATGCCACAAGCTAAAAAGAGATTTGCAAATTTCTGAATTTAGAGTGACATGATACATTTACAGTATGGGTAGGGGGAATAGATGAAAGAGTGAAAATGGATTATAGGCAACAATAGCCATAAAATAACATTACATACTTAACCTTCACTCCTCAGGTACAATATCACTTTCTTGATAAATGGTAATAGGTAGTGGAAACTCTAATTGGCACTTTAACGACAACCAAGCTTTAGACAGTAGTTAATTCACATCTGGCTCAAATGCCTCATACTGGGATGTGGATGTTCTTTACTAGCACTGATATTCTGGAAAATGAGAAGGAAACTTTATTTTAGCTTTTATTTCAACAGTGATGGTTTCTATCCTTAAGACACCTCATTCACTTAACAATTGTTACCAAACAAAAGCATAAAATAGGCAAGAGTAAAATCTTTACCTAAAGTTATATCATGTCCATAAAATAACAGCTGAATCAGGAGATGGACATCTGGACTGTAATTCTGGCTTGGTGTTGTGTAAATCCCTGTCCCTTTGTGGGTGCAATTTTTATACTGTAATATGAACATTAGAGAAAATAATCCCTGCAGTCATTTCTAACTCTGGAATGCATCTGCTCTTAACTGAGATAGAATTCCAGTTGAATTTAGAAAATTTCATCAACTATGAACTGATTGATTTAACTTGTAAAATGATAAAATTGGAGCTTTTTACTCATTCATATTTTCATATCAATCACCAAGATCATATAATTAATCAAAAACATTGGTAGATCTGTGTTTTCATATACATGAAAAAAAAATTTTTTTTTGCACTTTTTTTGGCTGGGGCCAGGTTTGAACCTGCCACCTCTGGTATATTGGTCCTGCGCCCTGCTCCTTTGAGCCACAGGTGCCACCTGAAATTTTTAAGAAAACAATACAATACCAAATAAATGTGAGTTAATATAAGGGTTTTCTACCTTGATGAAAGACCCCAGGTATAAAGACACAGTAAAAAAAAAAAAAAAAAAAGCAATGTTTGTATAAGAATAATAACCATTATATTTAATGGTTATGGAATTGTGCCCATACAGCTCCCACTTTTTAAAATACATGTGTATATCACCAAACAAAAGAAAAAACACAAATATAGTCTAGCAAGGGAAAGGGGAGAAGAATGAAAGGGGAGGGCGGAAGAGGGAAGGCACTTGGAGGGAGGAGGGAGGGCAACTGGCGGGATCTTACCTAAGTTGCATAATGTAAGGCTGTTCAGCACACCCTCTGGATGAAGGGCTAAACTACAAAGTGAACATTGCCTTATATTGAAAATAATGTAACCTAAACATCTGTACCCTCATGTTAATTTGTAATTTAAAAATAAAGGAAAATACATGGGTATGTACAAAAAAATAAAATAACATCTCCAAAATTAAATCTAAAATAACCTGCTTTATACATAGATATATTTTAGAAAGCTCCTTTGTTTTGTGTCACATTCACTTATAGGACTATAGAATTAAACATTCTAAAATTAATCTAAGGCTGAGAATCATTTACTTTATTTACCACATGTATAGATAATTTATGTATAGGTCTTCACTTCTGTAACACCTGACCTTCAATTCATTTTCAATTGCATGTAGTGTCATTTGAAGTACATGGTGGGCACTTAATGAAATTTTCTATGATTTCTTTTAAATGTTTTAGAGATTCATATTTTAAACTGGGTAAGAATACCAGAGTAACCGTCATACACATGTTAAATGATAAAAAGAGAGTCTTTTACTCCTTCATGTTTTGGTTTGTCAATTAATATTCTTTAAGCTGAATTTGTAGCTGGAATCTTTCTCTCTACCAGGTCCTTGGTCTCAAAGATTTGAAGAATAAACCCATGGTCTACTGCGAGGAAGCAATAGGATAAATGTTATTGATAGATAAAATGGTAAGATAAGAGCCTCTGGGGCAGGTGAGGGAGGGATCTCAAGCAGGTGGCTCATTTGGGTCTTCTGTTTAGAAGTTTATAGGCAGCTTTTCTCACCCTGCAGACAGGGGGTTTCAGGTGAGATGGAATATATGCCGGGAATATGTCATGACCACACAGGGAGCTAAGGGTAGAAGTTAATTTTAAATTTGCCCCTGTGTAGGAATGGGGTCTCATTTAGGGTGTCCTCACAGCTCTGGGAGTGGCAGCTTAGGTGGAACACTATCAAACTGTTTTGTTGTTGTTGTTGTTTGGCTTTGGTCCAGAAAATATGGTCTGTGTCCAGTCCTAAGTACAGTGGTCTTGCATCAATACTCTCAGAAAGTGGGGTCCATATCCAGCCCTGAGCAGGGGAATCCTACATCAAAATCAAACTATGTGATATTTTTATAAAGACAATCAAAGTTACAAACTGTATTGTTTTATCTCATTAAGAGATACTTGTGTCCTAAGTCAAACACCCTGTGAAAATGCTGCATTTTCAATTTTTACAAATTTAGCAAGAGCTGGAGTTTTCCAAGCATCCTGTGTTTAGATGTCTAAGTCTCGGGCAAGACTAGGGAAGTTTTCCTCAATTATTTCCTTTAATAGCTTTTCCCAATTTTTTGCTTTTGCTATTTACCTATAATACCTATGATTTTTAGGTTCAGATGTTTCACATACTCTATGCTTTTTAAAAGTTTTGTTCATTTTAAAAAATTCTTTTTAAATTTTTGTCTGACCAAATTAATTCAAAAGACCTGTCTTCAAGTTCTGAGATCCTTCTGCTTTCTCTAGCCTACTGTTAAAACTTTGAAGTATATTTTATAATTTCTTCAATTAATGCTTGATTTCCAGAAGCTCTGTTTATTTTTTTAAATAAATACTTAATTTTTGGTGAATTTTTTATGCATATCCTGTTTTTTTTTATTTCTTTGCATTGGTTGTCAGATTCTAATTTTCTTTCTTTACAAACAAAATTTGTTTGGCATTTCAATAGTATCAATTTGGCGAGTGTCCTTTGCTAGAGACTTAGTGAGATGCTTTGGCAGTGTCATAACACCCTATTTTTTTATAGTTCCTGAAGTATTATACTGGTTCCTTCTCAATTAGAGAAACTATTTCTTCTTCCTGGTTTTAAAATTTAATTTCACATGGATTTGAGTTTTTTTGTTTTGAGTGGCTTTCTTCCCCCTTGAGGATGTGACCTTAATGTTTGTTGAGTAAGGTCCTTTGGCTCTGTCTTTGGGTGCTTTCAGTGGCAAAGATTCTGTACTGATTTCTCACAATAGCAATGTACTGGATACCTGAGCAAGCACTTAGCCTCCTTAAGGGCCAGAGTGGCAGAGATCTTGAGGAGCTTATCTTGTTTCCAAGCAGTGAGTACTTGTGTCAGCAGGTTCTGTATTGGGTTGTGCATTTGACCTCAGGCCCATAGGTGGATCTTGTAGCTAAAAGCTGAATGCACCAGGGTTTATGCTTCACCTTTATTTTCTGTGAGAAGCTCTTTGTTGCTTCAGACAATGGGCTGGTCCATGGAAGGCACAGAGGCCTGAGCTCCAGGTTCAGACCCGGGAGTGAGGGTGGGATGGGGGCTGGAGAATTAGAGGAGGTAAAACAGGACAGAGCTAAACTGGGCAAGTCTTCCTTTGGGCCTGGCCTCCAATTGTCAGCACGAACTATCCCATGAAAAGGTCATGTGGGAGCCCTGGTAAAATGTGCAGAGGTTTTTGTGCGGAGGGAGGAGCTACCCCAGTGGCACAGCCTCAGTCAGCAGGACCTTAATTTGTTTCCTTGTAATGTTTCTGCCCAGGTGCTTAAGACACTCAGTTTAGTGAGACACTGCTATCCACCTGCAGGCTGCAACTTAACCCACAGCCTTAGGAGGCCTCCGCCCTGTGGCTCATTGCTGAAATGCCTGTAGTGGGAAGCCTCCTCCCTCCACTGCAGACACACAGCTCTCTAGCTTTTCTGATCTCCACTGCAAGAACTCTGCAACCCTATTCATGGAGGAGAGCAGCCCCACCTTTTGCACAAACCCAGGCCTAGTGGCCACACGGGCAGTAGGGTGTTAGTTGCCCCTAAAAGCCCCAGAAAACCTGTTCTCTGGAACTTCTGCCTCCCATAGGAGCAGTAATAGCTGCCATCTACAGAGTAGAAGTCGCCCTCTCCGCTTCTGGGCTAGGTCACCAAGTCCACTGGGCCAGTGGAATGGGATTAGACTCCTCCCTTGCAGAACTGCGCGCAGATTTTGTGTCTCTGCTGGAAGCTACTCACTGCCCACAAACAGGTGTAGCTTTCAGGGAAAGAGCAGGTTTCAGTTTTCCTTTTCCCAGGAGGCACCCTCTTGGTGCACTGCACCCTCCCTTCCCGTACCAGCAGCACTCCCTGAGGGGTAGACCACTGGGAACCCTGAAGCTCTTTGGGGTCCAGCTAGGCAGTGAGGCTGCCACCCTTTAAGGAGGCACTAGGGATATCAGTAGGGGGTCCTGTGATGTGTAGACACAAAGCTGAGGTTTCCTAGGTGGGACACTGTCCCCTGATGGCTGTGCCTCAGTTTTAGTGCCCCTACCTCTGCTGCTCAAGTCTGGAAGGAGGGTTAATGACCCAACACTAGTTTAGAGTCTGGTGCAATGCCCTTCAGAAATCCCCAAATCACTCCCCACACCAGTGTCCATGTTCTCAAGAGCAGAGAAGCTCTCCAACCATTTGGATACTGACAGTCTACTGCAGGGTTGAGGGGAGACAAAGCACCCACACCTACCTTTTCTGTGAAACACAAGCCCCTTGGGGCACCCAGCCTACCTCTGCCAGCCAAGCTGGCCTCTTTCTGCCTTCTTTGCTGTGCCCCAGCTTCCTGAGTTTTCTGATGGGCTCCAGCACTCTACCTTGATATTCTATTGGGGCTACAATTATCTACTTGTCACTTTTTTCTTTTTGAGGAGAACTGGTGTCCAATGTCTCTAATTAGCCATCTTGAACCAGAACCTCTATATTATCCATTTAACTTCAGAGAAATCACTTTTGTTTTTGAAAATCAGGTAAAATAGGTTATATTTCCCACTAGTTTTCACTAGTTTATTCAATAAACACTAGAGTAAATTCCTACTATCTGCCAGCCACCACTCAAGGCACTGAGAAAGGAAGAGAAAAAATTCCTAGAGTTTATATTTTACATAGGGGGACACACAATAAATAAATTTCATGGTGTTTTAGAAGGTTTGTTTAATGGGAAAAAATGGAGCAATCTAATGGGTAAAGGAGAAGAGATGTTAAAGGTGGTGATACTGACAGACCTCAATGTCGAGAGCGTGCTGGATGCTGGGAGGCTTCTGATTTTAGCTCCGATGTGTAAAGAGCTTGGAAGGCATCACTTCCATCCCTATAACAAGAAAAAGGCTGAACAAACCAAAACTCAGTGACTCTTCTTGGAGTTATCAAATTAGGAATGTTAGAGTACAATCTGTCACTCTGAAATGTGGAGAGATGGGGATCTATAGTCACAAATGAGACCTACCCAGCTAGAGCAGGGCTGCTGGATGGAAGTGGAACACATTATTCTTAGTAAAGCATCACAGGAATGGAGAAGCATGAATCCTATGTATTCAATTTTGATATGAGGACAATTAATGACACGATGGGGGATGGAGAAGGGGAGAGCAGAGGGAGGTGGGGGTCTCATCTTGGTGTGTGACACACCTTTTGGAGGGAAGGCACAATTGTAAGAGGGACTTTAACTAACAAATGCAATCACTGTAACCTGATTTCTTGTACCCTCAATGAATCCCCAATAATCACAAATAAAAAAGTAACATCAATTAAAATTAAATGGATAAAAATAAAAAAACACCCACTAAATTAAAAAGCAGTAACATCAATATAATTAAATGGGAGGCTGAGTATGAATGGAGGCACTTCTGATACTGTATCTAAAAATACACCACTGTGAGGAAGGGGAGGGGAGGGAAGGGGATGGGGGAGGATGGGTGGAGGGAGGGTAATTGGTGGGACCCCACCTACGGTGCATCTTACAAGGGCACATGTTAAGTTTACTAAGTGTAGAATATTAATGTCTTAACACAATAACTAAGAAAACGCGGTGAAGGCTATGTTAACCAGTTTGATGAAAATATTTCAAAAGGTATATAAAACCAGCACATTGAACTCCGTGATTGCATTAATGTACACAGCTATGATTTAATAAAAATAAATAAATAAATAAAAATCCACCACCAAAGGAAAGTCACTAGATTTTCTCCCATATTATTTTCTGGGGATTTTATAATTTTGCATTTTACATTTAAGTCTACGTCTAGAATATTTTTTTCCATATGGATGTGCAAATGTTCTAAAACCATTTTTCACCGGTTCTCCATTGAATTGCCTTTGCTCCTTTGTCAAAGATTAGTTGATCATCTTTGCTTTGGTCTATATCCAGGCCCACTATGTTCTCTTTCTTTTCTATTCTTTCACCAAGAGTATTATGTTTTTCTGATTGCTATAGCTTCTTAAGAATCCTTGAAGACATATAGTGTCAACACCCTCCTTTTTTCTTCTTCTTCAGTAGAATGTTAACTGTTCGAGGAGGTTTTTCTGTTGTTGATTGTTTTAGATTTTATACTTAGGTAATTGTATCATCTTTTAGTAAAGACAGTTTATTTCTTCTTCATTATATGCCTTTAATTTCCTTTTCTTATCTTACTGTACTAGCTAAGATATTCAGTATAATACTGATAGGATTGGTGAAAGTGGATGTGTTTTCCTGTTCTCCATCCTTAGTAGGAAAGCATACTGTTCCTCATCATTAATCATGATGTTGGCTATGGGTCTTATGCAGATGTTCTTTGTCAAAGAAGGATTCTCAGGTTTCCTAGCTTGCTGAAAGTTTTTATCCTAAATGGGTATTGGATTTTATTAAATGCGTTTTCAGCATCTATTGATATGATTATATGATTTTTCTTTTTAGTCTATTGATGCGATGAATTACATTGGTCTTCAAGTACTGTAATAGCCTTAGGATGAATCACACTTGGATGTGGTGTATAATTCCTTTTACACATGATTGAATATGACTTGTTACTTTTGTGAAGCACTTTTGCATTTGTTTTCAGGATGGATTTTGGTCTATCAGTCTGTAGTTTTCCATTCTTTTTTTTTTTTTTTTGAGGCAGAGCCTCAAGCTGTCACCCTGGATAGAGTGCTGGCATCACAGCTCACAGCAACCTCCAATTCCTGGGCTCAAGCGAGTCTCCTGCCTCTGCCTCCCAAGTAGCTGGGACTACAGGCACCCGCCATAACGCCTGGCCATTTTTTGGTTGCAGCCGTCATTGTTGTTTGGCAGGCCTGGGCTGGATTCGAACCCGCCAGCTCAGGTGTATGTGGCTGGTGCCTTAGCCCATTGAGCCACAGGCACCGAGCCTGTAGTTTTCCATTCTTATAACATCTTTGACTGGTTTTGATATGGGGTAATACTAGCTTCATAGAATGAGTTAGAAATTTCTACATTCTCAAACAGATTGTAGGGAACCTAATAACCAATATTATTTTTCTTTAGTAGAGAATTGTTATTATTTCTTCTTTAAGTGATAGAATCTATCAGTGAAACCAACTGGGCTTGGTATGTTGCCTTTTTGGTTTTATTTTGAAGGTTGTTAATTATTGGTTTAATCTCTTAAAGCCTACTAGGATTATCTGTTTCTCCTGTGTGAGTTTTCCTAGTTTGTCTTTCAAGGTATTGGTCCATAGTATCTAAGTTAACAAATTTGTATATAGAAAGTTACATGTAATATTCGTTTATTATTCAAATGTTAAAGTAATTAGTACTAACGACTCATTTTTACTTCAAATATGAATGACTGTGTCTTCTCTCTTTTCTTATTTTATTAAACTAGATAGAACTTTATCAATTTTATTGATCTTTTCTTTTCTTTCTTTTCTGAGACAGAGCCTCAAGCTGTCACCCTAGATAGTGTGCCGTGGCATCACAGCTCACGGCAACCTCCAATTCCTGGGCTCAAGCGAGTCTCCTGCCTCCGTTCCCAAGTAGCTGGGACTATAGGTGCCCACCACAACGCCCGGCCATTTTTTGGTTGTAGCCGTCCTTGTTTGGTGGGCACGGGCTGGATTCGAACCCACCAGCTCAGGTATACATGGCTGGCGCCTTAGCCCATTGAGCTACAAGTGCAGAGCCTTTATTGATCTTTTCAAAGAAAGTTTGTAGTTCTCTGGTTTTCTGTATTGTTTTCCTGTTTTAAACTTCAAATATTTCTGCTATAGTTTTTTATTATATTTTCCTTCTGCTTGATTCAAGGTTATACTCTCTTCCTTTCTCCCATTTCCTAAGGTTAAAGCTTAGATTATAAAGTTTGATTTTTCTTCTTTCCTAACATGAGCATTTGATACTGTGCACTTCCATCTAAGTACTTTAGTTATATCCCACAAAATAATAAATGTTAACTTGTGTTTTCATTTTTATTTAGTTCCAATTTATTTTTAATTTCGAAGACTTTTTCTTTTGACCCATAAATTATTTAGAATTATTTTGTTTAATTTCTATGTATTTCACCATTTTCCATATATCTTTCTATTATTAATTCCTGGTTTAATTCCTACTGATTTCTAGCATACTTTGTATAATTTGAATTCTTTCAAATTTGTTCAGGTGTATTTTAAGAATCAGAATGTGGTCTCTACTAGTAAATGTCTCATGACCTTGAAAAGGGTATACATGTATATTTTATTGTTTCATGGAGTATCCCATTAATGTTAGTTAAATCAAGCTGATTGATATGCTCTTCAAGTTGACTATATTCTTTAGTTCTGTGAATGATACTGCAAAGAGAACACAAAAGCAACCCATAGGCTTATGTAAAAATACTTACAAAACATTATTGCTGAAGGACTTGCATCTGAAAGATATGATGATCTTTCAAAACACAATATTTTTTGAAAATCTAATTAGAACATGAGCAAAGATCAGAACATATATCCACCAAAGAAAATTCATAGGAAATAGACATGTGGAAAGATATTTATCATCTTAGCCATTAGGAAAATGAAAATTAAAGCAATGATGAGTTAGATACTACTGCATAACTATTAGAATAGCTACATTTTTTTTTAAATGACAAAACCAGTTGCTGGTAAGGATGCTGACCAATAGGACCTCTCATTTAATGCTGGGGGGAATGTAAAATGATGTAGCCACTTTGGAAGACAGTTAGGCAGCTTTTACTACTAACATAGTCTTAACAATAGTCCATCAGTTACACACTTAAATGTTTCCCTCAACTGATTTGAAAAATATATGTCCATATAAAAACCTGCACAGTATACTTATAGCAACTTTATTCATAACACTGAAAACTGCAGTCAACCCAGATATCCTTCTACAGGTAAGTAAATAAAGAAATATTCATACCATGGAACATCATTTAGTACTTTAAAGAAATGAGCTATCAAGCCATGAGAAGACATAGTAGAATCTTAAATGCATATTTTAAAAGTAAACCAAGAAAGTTTGAAAAAACTACATACTGTATTATTCCATTTATGACATTCTGAAAAAGGCAAAACTATAGAGACAGTTAAAAAATCAATAGCTTCCTGGAATTTGGCGAGTGAAGGAAGATTGAATAGGTGAATAACAGGTGATGTCTTAGGGTAGTGAAACTATTCTCTATGACACTATAATTGTGAATACTTGACACTATGCATTTCTCATAACCCACTGAAATTTACAGTGCAAAGGGTGCATCTTAATGTGTGCAATTTTTTAAAAATCAATTAACAGAGTGAGAAAATCCCAGGATAGCATGCACAATGTAAGAAAATAAAACTTGATTACTTATGTTTGAGACCATGTCTTATATCAATTATATTGCTACAATTCAATTTATATTTGCATTTTAGTTTTTATTTTCTATGTGCCATATCCTGTTGGTTTTTTGTTGTTGTTGTTGTTCCTCTATTCCTCCTTATTCTTTTCTTTTCCATTAGGTAAATTCTTTCTAAAAGAACATTTTAATGTATTAAATGATGTATTATATTCTTATTTAAAATATATTATATTAATATATTAATATTATATTATGCATTAAATAATGTATCAAATTATATATTTAATTATATATCTACATATAAATACATATATAGAGAGAGAGAGGAGAGAGAGAAAGTCTCGCTCCATTGCTCATGCTAGAGTGCAGTAGCCTCAGCCTAGCCCACAGAAACCTCAAACTTTTAAGCTCAAGTGATCCCCCTCACTCAGCCACCCAAGGAGCTAGGACTACAGGCACCCACCACAATATATGGTTAATATTTTATGGGTTTTGAGAATTTTTTAACTGATGGCTGCTTCATTTACTATATACATGTTAACTTATCAGAATCCACTTCACGTTTACACTAGCTTACTTCCAGTGGTATACGGAAACACCATTTCCAGCTCTAGTTCTATTCCTTTGTGTTATTGTTACATATGTTAAAACTATTCATGCTATAAACTCAACACATTCTTATAATAATAATTATTATTATTGTCATGATTACCTTAAAAACATACTTTTCTTAGCAAGATATAGTTTTGCTCTCACTCACCTACTTTGTACTGTCCTTGAAATATCTTACACACACATTGCATGGCAGTATGTTTTATATACAATGATACATTATATACATATCATTTAATGCAATTAACTTTTAAACCATTAAGGAAATAAGAGAGAAAATATTCATTTACATCTCTTATAATTATATTTATAAGAGATTGCACTCATAATTACATTTATAAGTATCTCTTATAATTACCTGTACTCATCTTTTTGTTTTTTCATGTGTATTTGAATTACCACCTGAGATCACTTGTTCTTAGCCTGAAGAACTTTGTTTAATATTTCTTGTAACATAGTCTATTAGTTTGTTTATCTTTTAAAATCTTTATGTTGCCTTCTTTTTTTTTTTTTGTTAAGACAGAGTCTCACTTTATTGCCCTTGGTAGAGTGCTGTGGCATCACAGCTCACAGCAACCTAGAACTTCTGGGCTTATGCAATTCTCTTGCTTCAGCCTCCCGAGTAGCTGGAACTACAGGTGCCTGCCTGACGACGCAGCTATTTTTTTGTTGCAGTTTGGTTGGACCCCAGTTCGAACCCACCACCCTCAGTATATGGGGTCATCACCCTACCCACTGAGCCACAGGCGCTGCCTTCATTTTTAAAAGATAGCTTTGTTGAATTTTGGATGATTGACACATTTTGTCTTAAAGAACATTGAATATGCTCTCCCACTGCCTCATGACCATCATTGTTTCTGATGAGAAAACCACTCTTAATCTCATCAGGATCCTATTGTAAATTATGGATCATTTTTCTCTTCGTGCTTTCAACCTTTTCTCCTTGTCTTTGACATGACTGTTTGTGGATCTATTTGCACTTATGTTACCTGGAGTTTGTTGAGCTTCCTGACTGCATAGGTTATTTTCCAACAAATTTAAAAAATTTTAGCCATTTTTATTGGCATTTTTTCTGTTTTTCTTTGTTTCTCCTTCTCCTATACTTCCTGTGCAGCTGTTATGTATATTTTGCTGAGCTAAATGGATTCCTACACTCTTGAGGTTTTGTTCATTTTTCTTCATTATTTTTTCTTTCTGCTTGTATGATTTATATTCATCCATCTTTGAGTTTGCTAATGTTTTCTTTTGTCAATTTAAATCTACTATTGAGCTCTTTTGGTATTATTAATTTATTTAGTTATTTTGCTTTTCTATTTTAGGATTTTCATTTGATTCTTTTATATTTTTTATTTTCTATTGATAGTCCTTTTTATGTTTCATTGTGATCTTCTCTTTCTGAACATCTATAATCATGCTTTCCTTTAGTTCTATAAGCATATTCTATTTTGAGGTCTTTTTCTCCTAAATCAAATAACTCTCACAGGTAGTTTCTATTGACTGTTCTATTTTCTGCTGTTGTTTTTTAGTGTGTAAGTTATACTTTCCTAGTTCTGTGCATGTCTCGTATATCAGGGTTCCACCCCAGGGGCAGGGTCCACTAAGACCTGTGGACCTGGCACCACCAACTGAAGAAATATAAGGTTAGGAACAAATGATAAAGATACAGACACATGACACAGAATAAAATTTTCAAAGGTGGGAGCTGAGGGGACCACCACCCTTTGCGTGTTCCAGTGAGAGGCTTTGAGTCTCTGTTCCACTCAGCTTTTATTGAAATCTATCTGCCCAGGTGGTAAGCTGAAGGAGGGAACAAAGACACCAGCAGTTTCTCTGAGTAAACATATCAGCTCTGATTGTTATTATTATTATCTTTAAGGATTTGAGCAGTTTTGAGGAATCTGAAACTTGAGCCTTGTGTTGGAGTCACACACACAGATTCCTAGGGAGGTGTTAAGTTCCAGTAGTTCCCGGTGGAGTAAAATGCCACTGGCATTAATCTTTTCTGAGGAATCGGTGGGAGAGATGCATTTTCCTCTCATCACCACTACAGAGGAGTTTCCTCTGCAATAAGAGATGTTAAACCCTCATGCCCATATCTCAACTCAGGATTAGAGCTGTTCCCTTGGTCTCTGCTCCAGTCAAATGCAAATCTCCACAATGGGTATCTGCTTTGTCTGTTTAATGGGCAGGAAATGATCTGAAGGTATATCTATTCCAGGTCTTGCCATAATCTCTTTTATAGCCATTACCTTCCTCAGAGTGTTCACAGACTCAGCAGAGTATTTTGTAAGCTGTATCCCCAACAGGCCAGAGTTTCAGGAAAGGCCATAAACTGGTTAAGATATGAAATTTAGCAATGGCTGTCTTAAAGGTAAATTAGCTGACTTTTCTTTGTTCCAACTCCTTCAGCTGACTTTTTCATTTCTTCTTTTTCTGGGGATGCCCTCCCCTGCCAAGAATGTGGTCTTCAGTCCCCATTCTGCCTGCACTTATGCATTTTTTTAGAAACTAGAAATTTTAGATATTATATTGTAGCATCTCTGATACCTTCTTCAGCCCCTACCCCAGTCTCACATTTTTTTTTTTGTTGTTTGGGGGGGTGGGGTGGGGGGTTGGTTAAACAACAAAAATTTACTTTCTCACAGTATGGAGGCTAAAATAAATGTAAACATATTTGATCTTCCTCTTGGCTTACAGATGGCCGTTTTGCTTTGTCCTTGAATGGTCTTTCCTCTGTGCTCCTGGTGTCTCCCCAGCTTGACCTTGTTACTTGCTTGCTTCCTTAGTGACTACATGGATTATTTTAGTGCAATTAATCTACCCACAACACAAACCCAACTTAGCCACATATACACACAGTGATATGTGCAGCTTTGGGTTTATGTATAATCATCCTAGGATAATAGTGGTTTTGGTGGGGGTCTCTTTTTCTGATTCCACCAAACTGTTAACCTCTACTAATTGTCCTCTGATTGTTCTGTTGCTTTCAATTATTCTCTGAGAGATAAAAGGCTCTACAAACTAATCCAATCACATTGTGGCTCCTTTAAAGGAATAGTTTTTGAGGTCAGTGCATTTTATTCATTCTGATATGAAGAGGACCCCTTCCATGTGTCCTAGTCCCCAGTTCCCTACAAACTAGTCAGGCTACAGTCTAGGTTATGCCTTTATTGAATACACAAATCTTTTCTCAATTGCCTCCCTGCCCAATCTCCACTGTTATTTAGAGCTCCTTCAGGCTTAAAGTTTTCCACATTTTGTTGCAAATAAAATTAGTTCCATTGGGAAGAGATTAGGAGCTACTTATTTTAAATCAGGTTTCTTTCTCTCAGGCGAATTTTCTGAGCCAGAGCTCTGGAGATAGGGGACAAAACTTCTTTCTGAAGGCACTTCTACTCTAGGAGCTCAGTTCCTGGTGGAGGGGTGGATGGCAGCAATTGAGGACTTTTTTGCTTTCTTCCCCTGGAATGGAATCACTGCATGATCCGCCAAAACAAAGGCTGTTGTTACCCCAGTATTTTCCGTGCATCTCACACAAGACAGAGCCTTTATTTTATCAGTGGGGGTTGGGCAGATGAAAGGAGCTTCCACCTCTTGTTCTAGATCTCTTGGGATTTAGCAACAAGCACCTGGGGGCAGGAGGATAAATTCTCTTCTTCCTAAGAGGAGGAAAGTCCTCTAGCTATGAGTTTGGAGAAAGGGAGCCTGATGTTCCTGGCTACAGCAGTCTAGAATGGAGACCATGCATTGCTAAACTGTTAAGCTCAAGCAGCAGTCTTCATTCAAATACCATCACTAGTGAATTTTGATAGATTTCTTTGAACAGATAATATATTTATTTGCTGTTGCCTTTAGGATCATTTCCAGAAGATTTAATTTTTCTTTTTTTGTACTAAATTCCCTGGATAACAGGTCAGTAAAAGTCCTCATGTTGTCATGCCAGAAGTTGTTGTGCCCGAATTTCAGGGGTCCCCCCCAGAAGAAACTCACACCAGGCACACCGATGCAAAAACAAAGGGTGGAATTTATTACAAACTTAAGCCGGACCATTCAGCCTTGCCTAAATGGCGTACTGAATGGCCCCGAGGGGTGGGGCTGAGGTATTTTTATAGTATACCAAAAGGAAGTTGGGAGGGGGGGTAATGCGATAAGGGGAATGGGATTAGGGACGGTTGGATGAGGGATGAGTCCAGGTGTCTCTTTACTTGCTGATTGGATACCTTGTTGGTGCCAGGAACGGGTGGGTGGTCACTGAGCAGGAAAGGGCCGGTGCTAAGCAATCAGTGAGGGTGGTCAAGTGGGGGCTGGCGCCAGGAACCAAAAGTTACAGAACTAACAATTACACCGCAAATTACACAGCAACCTGCAAAATGGAGCCCGTTAGCCAAACGGCGTCACACGGGCCCTTTCAAAGTCAATGTACCTTATTTAGACACAGATAATTACATGTAGAAATATTAATAGATGTGTGTGTGTGTGTGTGTATGTATATATATATCTGTATTGAGTATAACTCAGACAGGTTAGTATACAGAAATACATTTCCTGACTTTGTCAGCTAAAAGGGTGCAGAAGTAATTACACACACACACACACACACACACACACACACACACACACCCCAATACCAATAAACATACCTAGCACCCAGTTCTTGATTTCTGATTCTATTCTCTAATAAAAGGAACTAGAGCTCCTTGGGAAAAAGGCCAATTCTGAGACTGGGGTACAAAATATACAAAATGAGACCAGGGCATCTTGTAGTACCAGATAGGCACGCACGCACACACACACACTTGAACATATACACATATACACAATAATTGGAGATATATCAAAGGGGAAGGGAAGCCAACTGAAAAATTTCTCAGTAGACAAAGCTGGAACAATTGTATAAGAATTTTTTATAGTATTGACTTATAATCCACTGCTCTAATAAATATCCATGAGTCCATACCATTATAAACAAACAATTATATAAATAAATAAATGGGGAATAAGAGACAAATTTCCTGTATGGAAGAATTTCAAAGAACATATGTAAATATTTAGCTCTCAAAGAGGTAGAACATAATTCCCCACTCATTAAGTGTGGGCTGCATAGAGTGGTTTGGTTCCAGAGAATATAATATGGAATACAGGGGTAGTAATAATATTACAGTAGAGAAACCCAACAATCACTAACTCAGCCAGGTGATTGAGGAGAATGTCAACTGACATGATGATAAAATGTAGTATGGACCCGTGATTTCATGTGACAAAAGTGACACCTCTCAAAAACCCATAACACAAGTTAAGTCATAAGAAAACCATCACACAAATCTGAACAGAGGTACACTCTACAAAATATAAAGTCAAGGTCATCAAAACATGCAACACCTGAGAACTTTCACAGCCAAGTAGAGCCTAAGTAGAAATGATAAATAAATGTAATGTGGTATTCTACATGGGATCCTAGAAAAGCAAAAGGTAATTAGGTAAAAACTAAAGAAATATAGATAAAGTATGAACTTTAGTTAATTATACTGTATCATTATATTGGTTCATTAATTGTAATAAATGTATCACACTTACATTAGGGTATTAAAAGGCGAAACACAATGTGGGAGGGGGTATATGAGAACACTCAGTACTATAGTCAAAATATGTCTAAAATTTTAAATTATTCTCAAATAAAAATTCTATTTTAAACAGTCAGTGAGGAAGTGAACTTTCAATACTGTAGCCATCTGTGGGTATGACACTCCTGTGTGCTGGATCAGTTGTTGCTAAGGTAAAAATGTGCCTTAGGGTGTCTGAGGCACAATGAAGAGACCAGCGTGGTTGGTAGAAAGAGCATGGGGGAGGCAAGATTAGAAGTTAGAGCAGTGGAGGGAGGGAGGAGCAGGGGCAGGGCAAAAACCCACTTCACATATACAATGAGCACTATTTGCATGACTCAAGTCATGTTTCAAAAACATCTACATACCTTTGATAATTTGAAATAAAAGTCATCCCTAGTGGGTACAGTGAACACTTCTGGATGAGGGGTGCACTTGTGACTTTGACTTAAATTATACTAAAGCAATTCATATAACCAAAAAATTTGTACCTCCACAATATCCTGAAACAATTTTTTTTTAACACTACCCTAAAAAAAAGTGTTTTTCCACTCACAGGCATAAGTGTGATTCAATGGGGATCAAGTAGTTTCCCTGGGGACCCCTGGATACCAAGTATGAGATGATCTTAACTTGGAATCTTGAGTTTTTTCAGAGAAAATCCCTTATTGGCCAAGGACTACACAAGAGCCTGCCTCTATTCTTCATGCTGGTTGGAGATACAACATGTCATGCTTCATAGACTTTTAGTGACTTCCTTGCTGTTAAAGCTGCCTTTGTCTTTCCCAGGTGGGGCAATGTCTGCATTTTCTGTTCTTGGTGTGCTCTTGGCTGAAGAATGACCAGATCCGCCGAAGCAAGGCAAGCGTGAAACCAAGTTTATTGAGGAAGAGAAAGATAGCTTTACAGAGCAAGAATAGGATATACATTTACAGACCAAAATATGTTCACTCTAGACATGAACAGGCCCTTGTTGTGGCAAAAAAAGGCCTGTTCTTGGCCAGGGTTCTCTTTTATACTGTCTGGATTGGCCTCTCCTTGTGGTTCAGACATTACCATGGAGCCACTTTGGTGGACAGTTAACATTACGATAATTAGCTCTAAGTCACTTTCCAAATTCTTCTGTGCCTGGACTGCCTAGTCCCCAGGGTATTCTGTTTCTTCTACAGCCAAGGTTACATGTTTAAGAAGGGTTGTTAAAAAAAGAATATGAGATAGAGACCATATGTGACCTATGAAACCTAAAAAAATTAACTCTCTGGCATTTTCTATAAAAAGTTTCCCAACCCATCTTTAGACAATAAAATGGGAATAGAAGTGGCATGTGTCAATTTCAGGCAGAAGCTTTTATAATCAAGGATTGGTTTGCTTTGTCCTCTGCCCTGACGATCAGTAAAGTTTTAGAAAGGAGCTCCCTTATCCATCCGGATTTCACACAGAAGGAAACACGAAAGGAAGCCAGAATTGACCCAGGATAGACGTGGCACATGAGCAAGAAACAAGCTTTTGTTGCTTATAAGCCATTTAAAAGTTTCATGGTTTGTTATCTAGTCTAAACTGCTTGATATATTTTAATGAAATAGGAGTTACTATATAGGCCTGAAAATGATAAAACTGCCTTTACTTAAAAAATATTTACAGAGCAAGAGTAGGATATAAGTTTACAGACCTATGTTCACTCTAGAAATGAATTTTATATATTCATTAAAATATAGGATATAGGTTTACAGAGCAAGATATGTTCACGCTAAGAATTCAGACTTCTTAGTAATTGCTCAGAACATATTTCAAAAAGTGCTGTCTCAAAAAAATTCAAAGCCTGAATTATAATTTTTTTCCAAAAAAGTCATTTTATTAGTCACTTGTATACTTGGATTAAGTAAAGTACTTTTTCCTTTTCCAAATAAAACAGAAGATGAAAGAAGGAAAAAGAAGAAAGAAAAAGGAAGAGGAAGGAGGGTGGAGAGGGAGGGAAAGGTGGAGGGGGAGAAGGTAGGAGAGCAGAGCAGGTGTGTACAGATGTTGCAGAGCTAAGTAGATGTGATGGTGAGAGTTTGTGCAAGTTCCTTCTAATGGCTCCCATTTTCTCCCACCGCACTACTAACACATCACTATTTCCTCCCTAATTTACAATTATTTTTGATGCTCAAATAAGATTATAACTGTAAATTACCATGTGAAAAAAATTATTAACCTTCATACCTCATTCCACTGCTGACAGGTGCAATGAATAAAGATCATGATGTCATAGACAGCAACTTCTTAACTACACCCAACTATTTCTAAGAGTAGTGTTCTCTTTAAATTAGCAAGTCTTAGGCGTTCTTCTTTCAGCAAAACATTATAATGAAGTGACAGAATCAAAGTACTCCTTTTTTAATTAAGAAAAGCAAATCATTAGAATTAATGGCAAAATGTTGATGATATATCTTAATAAAATGATATCAGGGTTCTCTGGAAGGTAAATCAATAATTGGTTGCTTCTGGGATCCACAAGTCAAAATAAATACAAAAATGTAAGCCATGGGTCGGATAGTCATTGATTATCAGTAATGCCTATTTGTGAATCATTGTTTGATCCCTAACAAATGCTCAGCATAGAGTATTAATCAATAAATGGTTTGATGAAAACAAGAATGGATGAAACTAAAATTCATGGTACCCTAAATAGTAACTTACAGTCAAGATTCCTTAATGCAATTAATCAAAAAGAGGTAAAAAAAAATCTACTTCTAAGAAAAAATTATTGTAGAGGCTTGCTTATAGAATGAAACATTTTCATTAGAGCAAAAGAGATAGAAATTTGATACTTAATGTTTAACTCCCCCTTTATCCCTCTAACAAAGAAAAAAATTAGAAAGAGAGAGGAAGGAAGGAAAAATAATTGAAGAAACCATGAAATTTCTTCTATCAATCCCATCAACTTTTAGCTTTCCCCTTGCCTTTAACTTGCCTTGCCTTTGTCTGCATGGCCGCCAGGACAGTCCTTTCCAACTGCCTAATCTGTGATGTTTTCTTGGCATCTCAGCCAGGTCTCCATCTGTAAAGGTTTCTAAGTTAAAGAGCACTACACATAAAATTCAATTCTCGTAAGTGGTATATATGTACCCAGCTACAACTCTACACATCCATAAGTTCTTGCTTAAACAGTCACCATTTGTTTCTTTACATCCCCATAGTGTTATCGGTGGCAGGCCTATAATAGAGACCAAAATATTTTTAAATACTGGGGAAAATCCAGTGGGATGGGGGAAGTGAATGTGTATTTTCTCCCCGCGTAGAAGAATGTTTAACCACAAGTCTTTTGCTGATCGGTACCTAGAGGAATATGGGACATACTATTTTAACTTAGGCAACCTGAGTGCAACCAACAACATGGAAATCGGATATTTGGAGGTTAATAGAGCTGTCTCCGGCTCCTTCATGTGCCCCAGGGATCGTGACGATCTGTGCAGGGACTATCTGCTCCTGTGGCATGTGGCTCGGCTCACATCTGTGGTTGTTACAGTGACAGAAGCTACTGGGTGATGTTACTGTACTCACAGCTGCTTTCCCTAATGTCTAAAACCCCAAACCACAGAGAGATGCCTCCCAGGGATTATAGGATGAACAGAAACCATTCTGGTGGGTATAATTGAGAACAGAATGTTCTTTTGCATTCTGTAAAATAGAAAGCTGGGATAACAGATCCACCTAAAAATGACCTGGAAAATCCAGTGTTTTAATTCAGACCATGTGGTGTCACAGAGAGAAAAGGACTTAACTCAAAAGGTCAAAAGAGATGAGGAAAGTAAACTTGGGTCCAGGATGATGGTCCGTTCCTGTTGGGAGGAAAGAAGAAGGGAGGGGACGCCTTCTCAGCAGAGGGAAGCGAATTAGATGTTCCAAAACTGAGTGGTTCACTCCAACCCTTGGCCTGAGGATTAACTAGGAACAGTGTAAGGCACTGCACATCAGGAACACTGGCTTCCTTGTAACAGCAGAAAGATTCGTGGTGACCTGGCTTTGTCACTAACTAGCTGTATAAATCCCAGCAAGTTAGTTTCTCCTTTAAACCTCTATCTCTAAAATGATGCTCCAAGAACAAGCTCAACCTAACCAAAGAACATTTGGGAGGTTCAACGGAGGCAATGTGCGGAAAGCTCTCTGTATGACGTGCTGCAATGTGGTCTAATGGTTAAGACCAGGGAATTGAATTGGGCTTCTTTGAAATTCTTGCCTTGTAACTTATTGATGGTAAAACCCAGGCACCCTGCTTTACCTGTCTAAGTCTCATGTTTCCACTGGAAAATGGAAAGCTAATCAACAAGCACCTCATACGCTTATCATGAAGATTAAATAAAATACTCTCTTGAAAGTATTTAGAATAATGCTTGGCAGAAAATAATTAATAAATAATAGTATTACTATCACTAATGGGGGCATTTGCTTCATTAACAACAGCAGCATTTCACATATCACCTGATCTAGGTGGGGGAAAAAAGTACAGAACATAGTTTGTTTATAGAAAAGAGATGGCTCCTTGGGAAAATGCTTCCTGTTTCTGAATCCCAATCCCAGTGACATTTTAGGGGTAAGCTACTCTCTACAAGTTTTGTTCATCCATGCCTACCACGCTTTTTTTTCTTTCTTTCTTTTTTTTTTTTTTTTTTGAGACAGAGTCTCACTATATTGCCCTGGGTAGAGTGCTGTGGCGTCATAACCCACAGCAACCTCAAACTCTTCGACTTAAGCCATTCTTTTGCCTTAGCCTCCCAAGAAGCTGGGACTATAGGTGCCTGCCACACAATACCCAGCTATTTTTAGTTGCAGTTGTCATCGTTGTTTAGCTGGCCCAGATCGGGTTCCAACCTGCCAGACTCAATATATGTGGCTGGTGACATAAGCACTGTGCCATGCCTTCCACTCTTGTTATTTCTCAGCCAGGTCTGCTTTTATATGAACCTGACTGATCTGAGGAAATCATTCTTAGCACTAAAAATCAGCGAAAATTTCTGTTTTTTCCACCACTACCCCTAATTTGAGCTAGGGTGTATTCTTTAGCCAAGGTATTATTTTAAATTCTTTTGTAAGAGGTTCAATCATATTGATTGAGTTAATACTTAACTTATTTCCTACTATGTCCCAGGTACCACACTGGATAATGAAGCAAGCATTTTAAATAAATACATGTGCTTATAGCCCAGAACATCTATAGTGTTATCTTCACTTAAATGATAAGGGTAGGAAAAAAATAATGAGTTCCTTTGAAAATAAGGCCAGCAAACATTTCTAAAAGGTTGAATTATAGAGAAAAGATGGTTCTTTGCATTTCACATCAAGAATCCCTTCAACTCCTTAATCATCAGAGAAATGCAAATCAAAACTACCTTGAGATATCATCTAACTCCAGTAAGATTAGCCCACATAACAAAATCCCGAAACCAGAGATGCTAGTGTGGATGTGGAGAAAAGGGAACACATCTACATTGCTGGAGGGAATACAAACTAATATATTCCTTTTGGAAGGATGTTTGGAGAATACTTAGAGATCCAAAAATAGATCTGCCATTTGATCCTATAATTCCTTTACTAGTTATATATCCAGAAGACCAAAATCACACCACAATAAAGATATCTGTACCAGAATGTTTATTGCAGCCCAATTCATAATTGCTAAGTTGTGGAAGAAGCCCAAGTGCCCATCGACCCACAAATGGATTAATAAATTGTGGTACATGTATACCACAGAATACTATGCAGCTTTAAAGAAAGATGGAGACTTTACCTCTTTCATGTTTACATGGATGGAGCTGGAACATATTCTTCTTAGCAAAGTATCTCAAGAATGGAAGAAAAAGTATCCAATGTACTCAGCCCTACTAT
>CAUYRH010155240.1:0-22892 GCA_963574655.1 Perodicticus potto
CGCCTGTAGTCCCAGCTACTTGGGAGGCAGAGGCAAGAGACTCGCTTGAGCCCAGGAATTGGAGGTTGCTGTGAGCTGTGATGCCACGGCACTCTATCCAGGGTGACAGCTTGAGGCTCTGTCTCAAAAAAAAAAAAACAACAACAAAGTTGCACTACTTTCAGCCATTTGAAAAGGGTGCTTCTTCATTTTATTTTTTTATTTTTTATTTTTTTAAATTTTAAGATAGGATGTCACTCTGTTGCCTAGTGTGGCCTAATCATGGCTCATTGCAACCTCAGACTTGTGGGCTCAAGTGATGCTCCTGCCCCAGCCTCCCTAGTACCTGAGGGGCTACTCACTACTACACCTCTCCAGTTAGTGTTTTGTTTTTTATAGAGATAGAGTGTTGCTCTTGCTCAGGCTGGTCTTAGCCTTAAGCAGTTTTCTCTCTTGGCCTTCCAAAGTGCTTGGATTATAGGGGTGAGCCATCATGTCCCACCTGCTTATTTCATTTTAAGCTTTCCTTCGCTTGTTTTATGCTATAACTGCAGTGCCTGCCATCTCCAACGTGTTCTGTGTGAGGTTTGTACCGATGTGTTAGGGAAGAGGGACACACTGAAATTCAAAAAAATTTTTTTTGGCAGGCACAGTGACTCATGCCTGTAACCTTACCCCTCTGGGAGGCCAAAGTGGGTGGATTGCTTGAACTCAGGAGTTCGAGACCAGCCTGCACAAGAGTGAGACCCCCATCTGTACTAAAAATAGAAAAATTAGCCAGGTGTTGTCCTGGACACCTGTAGTCCCAGTTACTTTGGAGGCTGAAGCAAGAGGATTGCTCAAGCCCAAGAGTTTGAGGTTGCTGTAAGCTATGACCCCATGGTATTCTACTCAGGGTGACAGAGTAAGAGTCTGTCTCAAAAAAAAATTTTTTTTTTTATTTTGGGTTTTCAAATCAGTAAATAATTAAACCTAAAAAGGGAAACTGACATAAACCAGTGTTGAACTGGTATTAGTTTCAAACTTTGTCAAATGGTTAAGTAATTATTTCATTTAGTCTGAAGAACCATTTCTTTTTTTTGAGGCAGAATCTTACTGTGTCACCCTCGTAGAGTGCCATAGCGTTACAGCTCACAGCAACCTCAAACTCTTGGGCTTAAGAGATTCTCTTGCCTCAGCCTCCCAAGTAGGTGGGATTACAGGCACCCACCAAAACACCCGGGTGTTTTTTGTTGCAGTTGTTGTCATTTAGCTGGCCTGGGTTTGGGTTTGGGTTTGAACCTGCCACCCTCTGTGTATGTGGCGGGTGCTGAGCCAAGAAGAACCATTTCTTAGGTGAATGCCTACCTTGTAAAAACTTTATTTTTATCCTGAGTTGGGGGATGTGTGACTATTGGTTAAATTATATCGATTCTCCAGTGCGTGTGTTTCCTTTTATGTATTACAAATGGCAACTATGATCCCAGCCTATTTTCTATGAATCATTTAACACAGATGTTAGGCTACTTTAATACTCAGTTAAAAATGCTTATCAAGGCTCGGCACCTGTGGCTCAACAGGCTAAGGTGCCAGCCACATACACCTAAGCTGGCAGGTTCGAATCCAGCCTGGGCCCGCCAAACAACAATGACGGCTGCAACCAAAAAATGGCCGGGCGTTGTGGCGGGCACCTGTAGTCCCAGCTACTTGGGAGGCGGAGGCAGAGACTCGCTTGAGCCCAGGAATTGGAGGTTGCTGTGAGCTGTGATGCCACGGCACTCTATCCAGGGTGAAAGCTTGAGGCTTTGTCTCAAAAAAAAAAAATTGCTTATCAAATAAATTTGATTTCTGGGTGGTGCCTGTGGCTCAGTGAGTAGGGCGCCAGCCCCATATACTGAGGGTGGTAGGTTCGAACCCGGCCCCAGCCAAACTGCAAGAAAAAATAGCCTTGGTGTTGTGGCCGGCGCCTGTAGTCCCAGCTACTTGGGAGGCTGAGGCAAGAGAACTGCCTAAGCCCAAGAGCTGGAGGTTGCTGTGAGCTGTGACACCACGGCACTCTACCGAGGGCAACAAAGTGAGACCCTGTCTCTAAAAAAGAAAATAAATAAAAAGATAAATTTGGTTTCTGCTGAAATAAGTTATGTAAAGTATTCTGGCAGCAAATTTTTCTATAATGTGCCATTATGTTAGTAAAAGATAAAACTTTCTGAAGTAGCAGAGGTAGGGGAGTGGGGAAAGTTAAAACGTTTATTATCTTACCAGTTTAGAGGCCGGGCGAATAAACAAGTCATAAAAGTTATGCTTAGGACATAGCATATTTACCCCAAATCAGGGTGAGTGTTTCAATGTACGAAGGCAGACTGTGAGAACACAGCAAGCAGAAAAGTATGCCAAAAGGAAGCATGTGACCAGAGAACTTGACGGATGTCTTCCAGCAGATAGACCAGGTTTCATCCTCTTATAGTTGAACAAAATTCACTTGAATAGCAAAATTAAGTATATAATGTATGTCTGGCTCATATAAGCAAGAGTTCTTCAAGAAAGCATTCATAGTGAAGGTTGAGTCAGCTTTATTATAGACTCTAACGCTTTTTTCCTGTATTTGTACATGTTTCCCTTAATCTTTTTCTGAATGGTAGGCTTATATTATAGGTTTTGATTTTTTTTCCCTTTGGTTTTTCATTTTTCACATTTTTCACATTTCTGTGCTAACTATGTATTTCTTTGGTAATCAAGAAAATATAATTTAAAAGTAGTTTTCTAAAGATGGTTCATAAAAGGAGAATTGAGTTGCTGCTTTGATTTATTTACTCTTAATCCTGAATTGCTCCTTACTATGAATGTTAACATCGTTCACCCAAATCTCCAAATTAGAAACCTGGGAGCCATCCAGACCCTTATTATCTGCCAGACTTTTTACTTTGAGCTATAGGCGCCCCGCCCAGACTTTTTACTTTGATACCGTCTTATTTTTTTTTTGTAGAGACAGAGTCTCATTTTATCGCCCTCGGTAGAGTGCCATGGTGTCACACAGCTCACAGCAATCTCCAGCTCCTGGGCTTAGGCGATTCTCTTGCCTCAGTCTCCTGAGTAGCTGGGTCAAGTCTTTGTTTTTTGAGACAGAGTCTCACTCTGTCACCCTGGGTAGAGTGCTGTGGCATCTTCATAGTTCATAGCAACCTCAAACTTGGGCTCAAGTGATTGATCCTCTTTACTCAGCCTCCAGAGTAGCTGGGACTACAGACATACATGACAATGCCTGGCTAGTTTTTCTTTTTAGAGTAGAGATGGGGTTTCCCTCATGCTCAGGCTGGTCTCAACTCCTGAGGTCACACAGTCTACCAGTCTGGGCCTGCCAAAGTGGCCAACATGACAGGCATGAGTGAGCCACTGTGTCTGGCCAGATACCATGTCTTATTGAATCTTTTTCATCTCTTTTTATATTTAACATCACTTTTCTATCTTCATTGCTGCTGTTTTAGATCTCTCAAGGTGTGTTTTTTCCTCATCCCCCTCCCACTGAGTTGAAAATCTCCTCCTCATCTTATTTCCCATGCTGCTCTCTATACTCATTATGAAATTTTTTTTTTTTTTTTTTGAGACAGAGCCTCAAGCTGTCACCCTGGACAGAGTGCTGTGGCATCACAGCTCACAGCAACCTCCAATTCCTGGGCTTAAGCGAGTCTCCTGCCTCTGCCTCCCAAGTAGCTGGGACTACAGGCGCCCGCCACAACGCCCAGCCATTTTTTTGGTTGCAGCCACCATCATTGTTGTTTGGCAGGCCCAGGCTGGATTCGAACCTGCCAGCTCAGGTGTACGTGGCTGGCGCCTTAGCCTGTTGAGCCAAGCCAAAATCTATTTTTTTAAATAAAGTTTTACTTATATACAGCCATGTTCATTTGTTCATCTACTCTAGCTTATGCCTATTTTCACATTGCTGTGGCAGAATTAAGTAATTGCAATTTCCTCAAAAATTGTCTAATGTTACATGTAACTCTTTTTCTTGGGATCAGTGAGTTTAAAAGCTTTTTTTGTTAACAGAATGATGATGTTACAAAGAACTAATTTCTTTCACTCAGTGATAGCTGTGGTTTCTTCTAATTGTCATAAGGCAGTGCTGGGATAAAGGCCAAGTGACATAATAATAGTAATTAGCAGTAAGGGTAAGAGTTGTTGTAACATGTCTGTTATACTGGCCTCAAAGTCTTATTTGAGTAGACCAATTTAAGATCTGATTTGGAGGTATGGTTCCCAGATCTTGGTCTAGGTTTTGGTGATAAGACTGGATGAGTGATTACTGTGTACTCAGATGGAAAAGGATGTGCTTATTAAAGGTAGAACTTAAAAGATTTAGTTAGGTTACTTAGAGGATAGTGGGTTGAGAGAGAACATACTAGACAGTAATCTACTAGAAGTGGTATTAAGTGCTTTGGTCAGCAGGAGTGTGTTTTACAGGGAAGTAGTGTTAGGAGGCTCTGGCACTTGGTATGCTGGATAACTTAGGGGATTTATTTTCATACTTACCCTATTACTTTTGTCCTAAGCAACCTTACCAATCGTCTCTGCAAATAAATATAATTGCCACTTTCTTAATGCTTAAATTTTAAAACCCTTTAGGAAGAAAAAAATTAAAATGGGTTATTCCAAATTTTAATTTGATTCTGGTGTTTGGAGTTTTGGATTTGGCAAGGTTATAAAACATTAGAAAACGTTGACTATGGCTCAGTGCCTGTGGCTCAAGCGGCTAAGACGCCAGCCACATACACCCGAGCTGGCGGGTTCGAATCCAGTCCAGGCCCGTCAAACAACGTGACGGCTACAACCAAAAAATAGCCGGGCGTTGTGGCGGGTGCCTGTAGTCCCAGCTACTTGGGAGGCAGGCAGGAGAATCGCTTAAGCCCTCCAGGAGTTGGAGGTTGCTGTGAGCCATGGTGCCACGGCACTCTACCCAGGGGGACAGCTTGAGGCTCTGTCTCAAAAAGAAAAAAAAAAAAGAAAAGAAAACTTTGACTAGTCAAGAAGTATAATGGAGTTTAATTTATATTCCCATTAAAATCTTGCCAAGCTGTACATTGTTAGAACTATAAAGGAGCTATCTACAGCACCACTAACTTGGGCTGGCATCTGAATTCAGACATTCCATAACATATCTTTTTTTTTTTTATTTTTGAGACAGAGCCTCAAGCTGTTGCCCTGGGTAGAGTGCCGTGGCATCACAGCTCATAACAACCTCCAACTCCTGGGCTCTAGTGATTCTCATGCCTCCACCTCCCAAGTAGTTGGGATTACAGGCGCCAGCCACAATGCCTGGCCATTTTTTGGTTGTAGCCATCATTGTTGTTTGGTGGGCCCGGGCTGGATTCAAACCCGCCAGCTCAGGTGTATGTGGCTGGCGCCTTAGCTGCTTGAGCCACAGGTGCCGAGCCAACATTTCTTATTTTAGAGATGTTTTGTTCTATAAATTTTCCCTGTGATCAACTGGTTTGTCCTTGCTAGCTTTCTTTTAGGCCTGATGGCCTTTTCCTATTATAGCGTGTGTTTTCTCCTACTCTTACTTCGTTTGATTTCTTCATGATGGCTATATCTCACTCTTTTTCTTTACTATTTTCTGATATTTTGGACCTTCTCTTCTACCATAATTAATTTCTGCATTCCCATAGTTTACAAAAATAAAAATAAATTTTAAAAGTGTAGAAATAATGCCTGTATGCAGTGGCTCATGCTTATAATTCTAGTGCTTTGGGAGGCTGAGGCAGGTGGATTGCTTGAGGCTGCGAGGTGTCCTAGATCAGCCCGGGCGACATAGGGAGATTCTGCCTCTACAAAAAAATGGGGAAAATTTTTAGCTGAAATTGGTGGTACGTGCCTGTATTCCTAGTGACTCTAGGGGCTGAGGTCAGAGGATTGCTTGAATCTAAGAGTTGGAGGCTACAGTGAACTATGATCTTGGCTGTGTACTCCACCCTTGATGACAGTGAGATTGTTTCTCTCAAAAAAAAAAAAAAAAAAGAGAGGGAGGTCTTGGTAGTATGTATGCTTTGCTTTAATTTTACAGGTTAAATACCTATAATATTATTATAGTTATTAGAGCTTCCTGTTGAGCCAGACTCCTTAGTAAAGTCTTCTACCAAGATTTAATCCTTGCAGCCACTCTTTATTAGTATTAAATTTTCATTTTATAGGTTAGGAAACTGAATCTTAGGTAAAGTATGAATAACACCATGTTAGAGTTGGAGAAAAAGTGATTAAAAGATAGTCTAAAATGGCTCGGTGCCTGTAGCTCAGTCGCTAAGGGTGTCAGCCACATACACTAGAGCTCGCAGGTTCGAATCCAGCCTGGGCCTGCCAACCAACAATGACAACTACAACCAAAAAATAGCCAGGTGTTGTGGCGGGTGCCTGTAGTCCCAGCTACTTGGGAGGCTGAGGCATGAGAATCGCTTAAGCCCAAGAGTTTGAGGTTGCTGTGAGCTGTGACACCATAAAAGTGCAATAAAGTGAGACTCCGTCTCAAAAAAAGAGATAGTCCATAATGAATGCTGTGGGAACTTAAACCTGGGTAAGTCTGGGTTCAGAGCCCTAGAATTTAACCATGTTTTGTCCTTTCAGGTATGGAACTTGTGGTTATAATATGATCCTTAGAACTATAATCATTGTCTGAACACTTAGGCTTCTAAGTTAGATTGTAGCATATTTTTACACTTAACTTCTTTTTTCTTTGAAAAGTTCCAGTCTTATTAGTATGAACATTATTTTAGAAAGGTATAATATTTTAATTAAAAACATGAAATATGGCTTAGTGTCTGTAGCTCAGTGGTTATGGCACCGGCCACATACACTGAGGCAGGCAGGTCTGAATCAGGCCCAGGGCCTGCTAAACAACGACAACTACAACAAAAAAATAGCCAGGCATTGTGGTGGGCGCCTGTACTCCCAGCTACTGGGGAGGCTGATCAAAGCGAATCGCTTAAGCCTGAGAGTTTGAGGTTGCTGTGAGCTGTGAAGCTACAGCACTCTACTGAGGGTGACATGCTGAGACTTTGTCTTAAAAAAAAAAAAACAAAAAACTCAAATATATTGAAATTACAGACATACAAGTTCATGCCTTGAACATGAATCTTTACCTGCCCTTCATGATTGCTTAGGATAATCTTAGTCTTCCTTATACTTTGAAATAATTTTCTTTCTTTCTTTTTTTTTTTTGAGACATAGTCTCATTTTGTCATTATGTCACCCTTGGTAGAGTGCTGTGGCATCACAGCTCACAGCAACCTCAAATTCTTGGGCTTAAGCGATTCTTTTGCTTCAGCCTCCCAAGTAGCTGGGACTACAGGCGCCTACTACAACGCCCAGATATTTTTTTGGTTACAGTTGTGATTGTTATTTAGCAGGCCCGGGCCAGGCTTGAACCCAACAGCTTTCGTGTATGTGGCCGGCACCCTACTCACTGAGCGGTGGGTGCTGAGCCCATGAAATAGTTTTCTTCTTTTTTTTTTTTTTTTTGAGACAGAGCCTCAAGCTGTCACCCTGGATAGAGTGCTCTGGCATCACAGCTCACAACAACCTCCAATTCCTGGGCTCAAGCGAGTCTCCTGCCTCCGCCTCCCAAGTAGCTGGGACTACAAGCGCCCGCCACAACGCCCGGCCATTTAATAGTTTTCTTTTTGAAAAAAAAAAAATTTTTTTTTTGAGACCCAGTCTTACTCTGTCGCCCTAGGTAGAGTGCCATGGTGTCATAGCTCACAGCAACCTCAAACTCTTGGGCTCAAGTGATCCTTTTGACCTTAGCCTCCCAACTGGATGGGACTACAGGCACCCACCACAACACCTGGCTTATTTTTCTATTTTTCAGTAGAGACAGGGTCTCACTCTTGCTCAGGCTGGTCTCAAACTCTTGAGCTCAGGCAGTCCAGTTGCTTTGGCCTCCCAGAGTGCTGGGATTACAGGCATGAGCCCCCCCACCCAGCCATTGCTTGAGTATTTTCAAAGTAAGACTCCATGTCCTATGGCTATAAAATTTTGTTCATTGTATCATCAAAAGCCCCCCAGGTACCTACTGCTATATGCCTTCCATTTCTCCCGATTACAGAAATGGTCTTATTTTTCCTTCTAGTTCAGTGGGATTTGACACTTAATCATGTGATTTAATTGACAGTGTTTGACTTTGCATTAGAATCACCTGAATCCCTTTATGAAATATTGATGCCTGGGCCTTACAATACTCCATTAAAATCAGAATCTCTGGAGATGGAGGTATCAGTGATTTAATGTGTAACAAGGAATATCTGTTCCCACCTACTTCTCCTGATACCTTTCTTCAAATTTTGTCTTAAAATCCATTATTTTAACTATACACATACAATTTCTGTTAAGATTTGTGGTTGAGGAGGTCAGGGGTGCAGTGGCTCACGCTTGTAATCCTAGCACTCTGGGAGGCTGAGGCAGGCGGATTGCCTGAGCCCACAGTTTGGATACCAGCGTGAGCCAGAGGGAGACCTTGTCTCTAAAAATAGCTGGGTATTGTGGTGGGTGCCTGTCATCCCAGCTTCTTGGGAGGCTGAGACAAGAGAATTGCTTAAACCCAAGAGCTTGAGATCGCTGTGAGCTATGATGCGACGGAACTTTTCTGAGGGTGACAAAGTGAGACTCTGTCTCCAAAAAAAAAAAAAAAAAAAAAAGATTTGTGGTTGAGGAACTGAAAGTCACATGAGAACATTAGATTGGGAGTTACAAATGCCTTAGACGTATTTTTTCCTTAAAGGCAACATGTCAGAGACTGACAATAAGTTCCATGAGGAATTTATTTTTTATTCTATTTCTGACATGGTATTTAGCATTTAGTAGATGCTCAAATGTCAGTTGAATGAATGTGTCATATATTTCACATTAGTTATGAGTATTTTGATGTATTTCAGTTTTTCTTTCATCCTTTGCTTGCTAGACATTTTTCAGGATGTAACTCTTTTTCTTGGGGTATAGCCTGTAAATACATACATTACTGAATCCTTCCACTTATTTTTTCACTCATTCACCTTTTTTGTTGTTGTTGTTGTTGGGGATTTATTGAGTTTTTTTTTTGTTTTAAATTGTTGCGGATAGTTTTTTTTTTTGTATGAAAGGTCTTTATTGGCGGGGAATGCTGCAGAGCAGCATTAAGGAGGAGGGGGAGAGAGAGAGAAATGGGGGAAGAGAGGGGAGAGAAAGGAGAGAGAGAGAGAGAGACAGAGACACGAGACACACTGGGGGAGAGAGAGAAAAGAGAGAGCCTTTTTTTTTTTTTTTTTTAATGACTCAGGTGTTTCCCCTGGGTCTTCCCTATCTTGAGTTTTATAATAGTACCTTAGAAGCCTGAGATGGAAAATCTTTGGGTAATGTTTTAACTCCTTTTCTTGGATTATGTGGTTATACAATGCCTTGACTACATGCAAAGCATATGTTGTTAACTTCTTGTAAGCTTATTACTTTTTATAGGAATTCTCAGTATAGTTTTAAAATTCAGTTGTTCTTTTGTCTTTGCTGAGAGCTACCATGGGGAAAAGTCATTATTCCTTTTCTGCTATTCACCTGTTTTTTTTTTTTTCAATTCCCATTCCAGTTTCTCTGAATGGTATATGATTTACACCAGGGGTGACTTGAAATTCTCATTTATGAAACTTAAATCTTTTGGGTTGTTGGAAATGCAATGGGTAGTTTGAGGATAGGGAAACCATATAGAAGTTGTTATAATATTATTCATGAGATATGAATTGGAGCGGTGGCTGTGGGAAGTGAGAGGGAAGTCTAGATCTGAGAACGAGGTTTTGCAGGTAGAATTGATAAGGACTTAGTGAATGGATTGATGTGAAAGGTCTTTGAGTAGGAAGCGATTAGTAGAATTGATTCCCAAGTTTCTGGCTTGGAGAGTTGAGAAGTTAATAGTTCCATTTACTGAGGAAGGAAACAGCTGCAAAGATCCAGGGTTTGTAAGGGAAATGTGTGACTTTCTAGTAACATAATTCAGAATTCCAGCAACTTACATATGGGTACTATTTGAAGCACTGTGTTAATTTTATAGCTTACTGTAAGCTTATTCTGAATAAACTGATTATGACAATATATCCTCACAGCTCTTTTTGCTTTTGTGAATTATTTAAGTTGTTATACAGGTATATACTGTACATACTTCAAATATACGTTTAACAAATGTTTTACACTTTTTGTTTTGTTTTTGTGAGACAAGGTGTCACTTTGTTGCTGGAACAGAGTGCAGTGGTATCATCACAGCTCAACACAACCTCACACTCCTGTGCCCAAAGGATCCTCTGGCCTCAACCTCCCAAATAGCTGGGACTTCAGGCACACACCACCAGACCCAGCTAATTTTTCTGTTTTTTGTAGAGATGCAGTCTCACTGGTCATGTGTTCCTGACCTCAAGCCGTCCTCAATCTTCTTGCCTTGGCCTTCCAGGGTAGTAGGATTGCAGGCATGAGCCACTGCCCTCCACCTTTTTTTTTTTTTAATTAACTAATTAATTAATTAATTAATTAATTTTTTGAGACAGAATTTCTGTCACCCTGGGTAGAATGTTGTGGCATCATAGCTCACAGTGACCTCAGGCTCTTGGGCTCCTCTTTCCTCAGCTTCCTGAGTAGCTGGGATGACAGGCATGTGCCACCATGCCTGGCTAGTTTTTTTTTTTTTTTTCTATTTTTAGTAGAGACTGGTTCTCATTCTTGCTCAGGCTGGTACTGAATTCCTGAGTTCAAACAGTCCATCTGCCTATGACTTCAGGCAGCCTCCACACCTGGCTATTTTTAGAGATGAGGTCTTGCTCTAGCTCTGGCTGGTCTTCAACTCGTAAGCACACGTGCCATCCACCTCAGTCTCCCAGAGTGCCCCCTTTATACTTTTAAGAATGGGTTTTTTGGTGGGGGGGTGCAGCGACTGTGGCTCATCGAGTAGGGCTCCGGGTTCAAAACCGGCCTTGGCCAAACTGCAACAAAAAAATAGTCGGGCATTGTGGCAGGCGCCTGTAGTTCCAGCTACTCGGGAGGCTGAGGCAAGAGAATCGCCTAAGCCCAGGAGTTGGAGGTTGCTGTGAACTGTGTGACACCATGGCACTCTACCGAGGGCGATAAAGTGAGACTCTATCTCTACAAAAAAAAAAAGAATGGGTTTTTTTAAGGCAGCACCTGTGGCTCAGTGGGTAGGGCGCTGGCCCCATATACCGAGGGTGGCGGGTTCAAACCTGGCCCCAGCCAAACTGCAACAAAAAAATAGCCAGGCATTGCGGCGGGTGCCTGTAGTTCCAGCTACTCAGGAGGCTGAGACAAGAGAATTGCCTAAGTCCAGGAGCTGGAGTTTGCTGTGAGCTGTGTGACGCCATGGCACTCTGCCAAGTGAGACTCTGTCTCTACCATAAAAAAAGAGAATGGGGGCAGAGCCTGTTGCTCAGTGGGTAGGGCGCCGGCCCCATATACTGAGGGTGGTGGGTTCAAACCCGGCCCCGGCCAAACTGCAACAAAAAAATAGCTGGGTGTTGTGGCGGACACCTGTGGTCCTAGCTGTTCGGGAGGCTGAGGCAAGAGAATTGCTTAAGCTCAGGAGTTGGAGGTTGCTGTGAGCTGTGATGTGACAGCACTCTACAGAGAGTGACAGAGTGAGACTCTGTTTCAAAAAAAAAAAAAAGAATGGTTTTTTAGGGTGGTGCCTATGGCTCAAAGGAGTAGGGTACCGGCCCCATATACTGGAAGTGGCGTGTTCAAACCCAGCCTCAGTCAAAAACTGCAAAAAAAGAATGGTTTTTAACACTTTTTTTTTGAGACAGAAACTCAAGCTATCACCCTGGGTAGAGTGCTGTGGCATCACAGCTCACAGCAACCTCCAATTCCTAGGCTCAAGAGAGTCTCCTGCCTCTGCCTCCCAAGTAGCTGGGACTACAGGCGCCCGCCACAACGCCCGGCCATTTTTTGGTTGCAGCCGACATTGTTGTTTGGCGGGCCCGGGCTGGATTCAAACCTGCCAGTTCAGGTGTACATGGCTGGCGCCTTAGCCACTTGAGCCACAGGCGCCGAGCCAAAAGAATGGTTTTTTAGAGTGCCTTATTTACGTATGTACTTAAGGTAATTAAAATTAGCTTTCGGGGCGCCTGTAGCTCAGTGGGTAGGGCGCCAGCCACATACACCGAGGCTGGCAGGTTCAATCCTGGCCCCTGCCAGCTAAAACAGCAATGACTTCAACAACAACAAAAAATAGCTAGCGGTGTCTGTGGCTCAAAGGAGTAGGGCGCCGGCCCCATTGGAGGTGGCAGGTGGCAGGTTCAAATGCAGCCCCGGCCAAAAACTGCAAAAAAGGAAAAAAAAAAAAAGTAACTGGGCGTTGTGGCGGGTGCCTGAGGCAAGAGAATTGCTTACACCCAGGAGCTGTGACGCCCTGACACTCTACCCAGGGTGACAGCTTGAGATTTTTGTCTGAAAATAAATAAATAAAGTAAACTAAAATAAAATTAGCTTTAATTAACTATCGTGGTATTTATGCCCAATGTTTTCTCTTGTGAGGTAGACCGCTCTTTGATTGAGATACTGTGCTGTTTTTATTTGCAGAAAGAAGTTTTTTGTAATTTTAGAGATTAGCTATGTTTTGCTAGGTGTAGAGATGATACCTGGTGGATATCCTGTTTTCCTCTTCCTACAAAGAAGCAAATAGAACTTAAATTGAAATGCCACCCTATATAGATGGACACATGTCAAATATGTAGTGTGGATTAAGTGCATTATATAGATGAAAAGTACATAAATTATATGTTTGGTTGAAAGTTTGATAAGAGAGTCTTAATGAATCTTGAAGACTTTTAAGTGAATTCTATGTGAGGAGAAACTGTTTCTTAAACTGTTAAACACACTGTTAGACACCACATGTTGACTCAAACCCATAATATTATTTGAGCTATAAAGTCTGGTCTCATGCCATTTAATTGGTGATGAATGGTTTATAATCTTCAAAGACAAAATATTACCATGTAAAGAATTAAGCTAGGAGTGGTAGTGGTAGTGGTTGTCTGTAGCTCTAGCTATTTGAGAGGTTGAGACAAGAGGATTGCTTGAGTCTGGGAGTTCAAGGCCTGAGTAACATAGTGAAATCCTATCTCAAAAAAAAAAACAAAACATGTCTGGGCGCAGTAGCCCAGTGGTTAGGGTGCTGGCCACATGCTTAGGTGCTAGTGGGTTCGAACCTGGCTCAGTCCTGCCAAACAAACAAACAATAAGAAAAAAATAGCCAGGCATTGTGGTTGCTCCTGTAGTCCCAGCTACTAGGGAGACTGAGGCAAGAGAATTGCTTGAGCCCAGGAGTTGGAGGTTGCTGTGAGCTGTGATGGCACAGCACTCTACCAAGGGTGACGCAGTGGGACTCTGTCTCAAAAAAACCCCCAACAAACCACAAATTACATATATATTTCTTAAGCTATGATTATCAGTGATATAAGCAATATGTGTTTAACAAGGAAATTAAGATTTTTCTCCTATTTCCTCTAGGGCTGATGCCAGAACACAGTATGTTGCTTTAATAGCTTTAATATATTCAAGCAATATAAATTCTTAACAGGCCTCCTTCCTGACCCTGCCTCTCACTTCTACACTCAATCTATCAGGTTTTAATTACTTGGTATTTTAGTTCCATTTTGCCACTAATTTATTTTACATTTTTTTCAAGAATTATTTAAATCAAACTGTATGTTTCAGTAGTTTGCTCATTCCTGTTCTTTATTCCCACTTTTTCCCTCTTGGATTCATTCTTTTGCTGTAGTCCACCCTTTTCCAAATAGGCAATTAATGGTAGACTTTGGGTTCTCACATGTCCAAAAATATGTCTATTTTGCCTGCTCGTCTGACTGCTGGTTTAGATTGAATATAGTATTCCAGTGTTCAAATAACTTCCCTCCAGAATTTTGACAATATTGCTGTTTTTATCTATTAGTATCCACCATTGCTGATGAGAAATCTGTCAGTCTGATTCTTGTTTTTGTAAGAGAGCTTTTTTTCCTTCCTGAAAGATTTTTGTGATTTTTTTTTTCCTCTCTGCAATTCTGAAATTTTCTAGGAAGTGCCTTTTCCTTTAAGTTTAGTGGTTTTGCTTTTACTCTTTAAAGGACATTGAAAGTACTGGTTTATGGGCAGGTGCGGTGGCTCATCCCTATAACCCCAGCACTCTGGATGGCCAAGGTGGGTGGATTGCCTGAGCTCAGCAGTTCAAGATCAGCTTGAGCTAGAGCGAGACCCTGTATCTAAAATAGCCAGGAGATCCTGGGTCAGTGTAGCCATGGCGGCTCATGTCCTTTACTCCTGTGCCTGCCACCTGCCTGTGGCCTTCCCGCTGCTGTGCCTCATCCCCACACTGGCTCCTGCCCAACTATCAGCACTGTTCTTTGCCCCATGGGGAGCTGGACAAGGCCTGGAGCTACACAGCCATACTTGCTGCTCGAGAAGTTCCCAGGTCAAGTTACACTGTTGTGCTACCAGTACAGTGATGCTCCCCCTTTGACATTAGAGGTAATCAAGGACCGAGTTCTTTACATCTTGAAACTATGACAAGATTGACCCAGAGAAGCTCTCAGTAAATTCTCCTTTTATGAAAGACCTGGGCTTAGATAGTTTGGACCAATTAGAAATAATCATGGCCATGGAAGATGAATTTGGGTTTGAAATTCCTAATAATACACAGAAAAGTTAATGTGTCCACAAGAAATTGTAGATTACATTGAAGGTAAGAAGGATGTATATGAATAAAAAATCAGACCCTTCTGCTTAGCTGAGAGAAGACTCATGGTACTGGTGAGTGTCTGTAAGTGAGAACACATTTTGCCATTATTGCTCACTTTGACAGAATAATTCAGTTGGACTTGTATTTAAATTGTGTAAGCCTTTTATCCTTTGGAAATAAATCTGTAAAATAAAAAAAAAAAAGTGATAAAAATAACCAAGCGTTGTGGCAGGGGCTTGTAGTCCCAGCTATTGGGGAGACTGAGGGAAGAGAATTGCTTGAGCCCCAGAGTTTGAGGTTGGTGTGAGCTCGTAGGCCATAGCATTCTATGAAAGGCAGCAAAGTGAGACTATGTCTCAAAAAAAAGTACTGGGGGCCGGGCACGGTGACTCATACCTGTAATCTTAGCACTTTCGGAGGTGGAGGAGGGTAGATTACCTGAATTCACAGTTTTGAGACCAACCTGAGCCACAGCGAGACCTCGTCTCTAAAAAGAGCCTGGCAAAAAAAAAAAAAAAAAAAGAGCCTAGCATTGTGGTGGGTGCCTGTAGTCCCAGCTACTCTGGAGGCTAAGGCAAGAGAATCACTTGTGAGCCCAGGGTTTTAAGGTTGCTGTGAGTTGTGACACCATGGCACTGTATGAAGGGCAACAAAGTGAGACTCAGTCTCCAAAAAAAAAGTGTTGGTTTATTTGAAGCCCTCTAGGTACTACTACTGTTCCTTTCCCCATTGTCCTCTCTCCATTTTCCCAGGCAACTGCTGTCCTGAATTTTGGAGTCTATTATTCCCACAAATAACTTTTTACTGAGTATTTATCTATAAACAGTACATGATATAACTTTATATATTTTAAAACTTTATATGTAAATCGTATAATATTGTAGGCATTCCTCTGTAACTTCCTTCCCCTACCCCCAAACACTGCTTTAAAAATACATGTATAGGACTGGGCTCATGCCTGTGATCCTAGCACTATGGGAGGCCGAGGTGGGTGGATTGCTTGAGCTCAGGGGTTCAAGATGAGCCTGAGCTAGAGCAAAACCTTATCTCTAAAAATAACTGTATGTTGTGGTGGGTGTCTGTAGTCCTAGCTACTTTGGAGGTTGAGGCAAGAGAATCTCTTGAGTTCAGGAGTTGGAGGTTGCTGTGAGCTGTGATGCCATTGCATTCTGCTGAGGATGACAAAGCAAGACTTTGTCTCCAAAAAAAAAAAAAAAATACACAAAATAAAAATACATGTATATCCATTTTGACAAATATGATTTTGTTTCTTAACTGCTATATAATATTCCATTATTTGCCATTTTGCATTTTGTTTCAGTGGCCTGTGGTCAACTGCCATCTGAAAATTTTACATGGAAAATTCCAGAAGTAATTCATAAGTTAGTTGTTTTTTGAGACAGAGTCTTATTACATCCCCCTTGGTAGAGTACTGTGGTGTCACAGCTCACAGTAACCTCAAACTCTTGGGCTTAAGTGATTCTTTTGCCTCAGCCTCCCAGGTAGCTGGGACTATAGGCACCCACCACATTGCCTGGCTATTTTTTGGTTATAGTTGTCATTGTTGTTTGATAGGCCTGGGCTGGGTTCGAACTCGCCAGCTCCGGTGTATGTGGCTGGCACCCTAGTTGCTGAGCTACAAGCGCCTAGCCAACAATTCATAAGTTTTAGAGGGTTTGCTGTTTTGAGTAGCTTAATGAAATCTTGCTTCATCCCACTCTTTCTTGATGAGAATGTGAATCATTCCTCTGTCCAGTGTATCTTCACTGGATATGCTACTGGCCTCTTAGTCACTTGGTAGCTGTATCAATTCTCAGATTGCCTATTGCAGTACCTCGTGCTTGTGTTCAAGTAACCTTTGTTTTACTTTATAATACTCCCAGAGAGTAAGAGGCGTGATACTAGCAATTTGGATATGCTAAAGAATAGTCATAAAGTGCTTTTTTTGAGTGAAAAGGTGAAAGTTCTCAACTACATTTAAAAGGGGAAAAAATGAGATGCTGAGATTGCTAGTAATGTCTACAGTAAAAATGAGACCCATCTTGGGAGGCCAGGATGAGAGGATCACTTGAAACCAGGAGTTTGAGATCAGCCTGGATAACATAGTGAGACTCCTTCTCTGAAAAAAATTTAAAAAATTTAGCTGAGTGGCTCATGCCTGTAACCTTAGCAGTCTGAGAGGCCAAGGTGGGCAGATTACTTGAGCTCAAAAGTTGGAGACCAGTCTGAGCAAGAGCGAGACTTCTTCTCTTAAAAATAGAAAAATTAGCTGCTGTTATGGTATGTGCCTGATTGCATTACACTCTACCCAGGGCAACAGAGCAAGACTCTGTCTCACCCAGCCCCACAAATCCCCAAAACAGCCAGGGTGTGGTGCATACTGTAGTCCTAGCTACTCTGGAGGCTTAGGTGGGAGGATGGCTTGAGGCCAGGAATTTGAGGATGCATTGAGCTATTATTGTACTATTGCCATTACTGTATTCCAGCCTGGGCCATAGATTGAAACTCCGTCTCCAGTTTAAACAAGAATGAATCTTCTGTCTGTGAACTTGTAAAGAAGGAACAAGGAATTCATATGTAATATGTGGCTCAGTGCTGTCCGGGGTTTCAGGCATCCACTGAGGGTCTTGGGACATATACCCTGCAGATAAGGGGGACTTCTGTACTGTAATTTATGCTATTTTTTAATTGGTAGACTTTTAAGTTTGTTTATGTCCTGTTATGAGTAGTGTGGTAGTGAACATTCTAGCAGCTTTGGCTAGAGGTGGAATTTCTGAATTGAAGGGTACATATGTCTTTTTTTACCCTTGATATAGCCTGATTGCTCTTTGGAGAGATTTTATCAATTTAACCACTGCTAGCACTGTATGATTAAAAATGTTTCCATTTTTCCAGATAATCAACACTTGGGATTGTCAGACTTTTAAGCTTTTGTAATGGTGGTTGCACATTAGTTTCTCACTGTGTTGTATTTCTTTGTGTTTTTAGCTTTTCACTTTTCCCTTCTGTGGATTGCCTTTTTATAGCAATCTCTTGACAAAAACTTTAAAATTTTAATATAGTATAATTGTCAGTCTTTTAAAAATATTTATACTTTTTATTCCTTGTTTAAAAAATCTTTATCTTTATAACTCTGAGGACATAAGATACTGATCTATATTTTCTTTTTTTTTCTTTCTTTCTTTTTTTTTTTGCAATTTTTAGCCGGGGCTGGGTTTGAACCCACCACCTCTGGTATATGGGGGCCAGTGCCCTACTCCTTGAGCCACAGGCACCGCCCCAATCTATCTTTTCTTTTCTTTTTTCTTTTTTTTTTTTTTTTTGGTAGAGACAGTCTCACTTTATCGCCCTTGGTAGATTGCCGTGGTGTCACACAGCTCATAGCAACCTCCAACACCTGGGCTTAGGTGATTCTCTTGCCTCAGCCTCCCAAGTAGCTGGGACTATAGGTGCCCGCCACAACGCTCGGCTGTTTTTCTGTTTTTGCAGTTTGGCCAAGGCCGGGTTTGAACCCGCCACCTTCGGTATATGGGGCTGGCGCCCTTACTCGATGAGCCACAGGCGCCGCCCCCGATCTATATTTTCTTATAAAAGTTTTGTTTTTCTAGTTCTGGTCTTAAACCTCTTGAAATTTATTTTTGTGAATTGTATGAGGTATTTTTCCTTACTAATTGGTAATTCCAGCTCTCGTGTCAATTTCCACATATATGCAGGTCAGTTTGTAGGCTGTATTTGTTACATTGATGTTTCTTTTTACCTGGTTTTAGTTAAATTCCTTTAAGTCTTGTTATCTGATAAGCCAAATCTCTGTTTCCCCCCCCTAAATACTGTTGCTTATTTTCAGCTGTTTATATTATTCCCATTTGAATTTTAGAATCAGCAGATCAAATTTCACAAAAATCTTTGGTAGGGTTTTATTCTGGAACTGGTGTTCTATTGTACCATTCGTGTACCAGTTGGTGTACTAGCTTAGAGTCAGAACCACTTGGCATTCCACTCAAGCTATCTGGAGCTAGCTTCCTATTCTACAGGTTTAAGAGCGTGGTCACCAACAAAATTGCTGCTGTTTTAGACAATAGCTGCAGGTAGGGTCCCCAAGCCCACCTGCACTTCTGACCAATAGGCTACATGTCTAGAGTGACTCACAGAACTCAGGAAAGTAATGTGTAATTATGGTTTCATTATAAAGCATATGACTTAGGACCAGCCAACTGAAAAGATAAATATGACAAGGACTAGAAGGGTTCTGGACACAGAGCTTTCCATGCCCTCCCCCTGTGGAATCAGGGCATGTAACCTTCTTAGTATCTTAGTATGTTCACCCATCAGGAGATTCTACTGTGGTTCAGTGCTTACAGAGTTTTTGCCCTGAGTGATTGAAGTGATTGAACTCAATTTCTAGCTTCTTTTCTTTGCATAGCGGTTGGGCTGGTACTGCATGGCTCAGAATGAAAACTGGTCCAAAGTCCCAACCATCTAATCTCACGATGGGTCTTTCTGGCATGGCTAGGCCCTCTCCTGATAAATCCTATTTGGTCACAATATTTATAGAATCTCTTGTGCATTACTCTGCTGCATTCATTTTGCTAGGATTTTGGTGAAGGTTTTTGTGTTCATATTCATAAGAATGCTATTCTGTAGTTTCCTTGTGATATCTTTTGAATGGTTTTGGTATCAGGGTAAAAGAAAAATGATATCTTATATCCATAGAATATTCTTACACCAAATTTTGTGGTTTTTCCACGCCCAGGTAGTTGCCTGTGTATAACAACTGGGTGCCCTACTATTTGATTCCATCACTAGCTACCCAAAGTTAGGGCAGACTCACAAGGTAAGTACTTAGACCCACAAGATTGCCTTCCCACTTTATATGCCAGTTGCAAGCTTGCCACTTTATATGCCATTACCTGTACTTCTGTCTGACTTGGTTACAAATTGGGGTTCTCACAACCCCTCTTTAGGTTCAACAGTTTGTTAAAATGGCTCACAGAACTCAGGAAAAAACTTTACTTATGTTTGCAGGTTTATTATAAAAGATATTATGAAGCTCTCCAAATTTTGTACTTTTATGGGGATTTTTATGGTGGCTTCATCATATAGGCATGGCTGATTATTAACTCAATCTCCAACCCCTTTCTTCTTCCCTGAGGATAGGCCTGGTAATGAAAGTTCCAGGCTTGTAATCATGGTTTCATCTTTCTGATGACCATTTCCCATTCTGATGATATCTAGGAATCACCGTGTTATCACCCAGGAAATTGCAATGTATTTATTTAGGAGCTCTATGTCAGGATCAGGGCCAACGACCAAATATTAGAACAAAAGGTGCTAGTGCGCCCTATCACTCAGGAAATTACAAGGATTTTAGGAGCTCTGTGTCAGTAACCAGGGAGCAGAGACCAAATATATACTTCTTATGCCACACAAGGTAAAACCGGCCTCATAAAATGGATTGGGAAGTAGTCCCTCTTCTTGTGTGTTTTGGAGGAGTTTGAGAAGGATTGCTATTCTTTTATAAATGTTTGGTAGAATTTGTCGGTGAAGCCATCTGGTTCTGGGCTTTCCTTTGTGGGCAGTTTTTCTTTTTAAAAATAATTTTTTAGTTCCTTCAAGGGTAGGTTCTCAGAAAAAAAGAAAGAAAGAAAAAATAATTTTTTAGAGGTGGAATCTTGCTATGTTACCCAGGCCAGAGAGTAGTACCTACTCAAAGTTGCTATCACAGGACACTGCAGCCTCTAATTCGTGGGTTCAAGCATTCCTCCCACCTTAAGCCTCCTGAATAGATGCTGTTTGTGGGAAGTGGGAACTTTTTTTGATTACTAGCTCAGTCTCTGTTACTTATACGGATATTCATATTTTGTCTGTTTCTAGAAATTTGTTCATATCATCTAGGTTATCTAATTTGTAGGCATACAGTTCCCAGAATTCTCTAATAATCCTTTTCTTTCTCTAAGGTCATTAGTCACATCTAATGATCTGCTTTCATTTCTGACTTTAATAATTTGAGTCTTGTATTTTTCTTTGTCCATCTGAAAGTTCATTAATTTTATTCATTTTTTTTCAAATAGCTTTAGTGGTGTTGAGTATAATCTCATTTATATGAAATATCTAGAATAGGCACATTCATATAGACAGAAAACAAGTTGTAGGTGCCAGAGGTTGGGGTGGGGGAAATTGGAAGGGATGAGATTTCTGATTACAGAAATAGTCTGGAATTAGATAGTGGTAATGATTGCACAATGTTGTGAATATACTAAAGCCACTTAATTGTACACTTTAAAATGGTAAAAATGGTGGATTTTGTGCTATGTGAATTTTCAGTGAAAAGCATTTTTAAGGGTTAATTGACTATATACATAGGGATCTATTTCTGGACTCTACATTCTGTTTCAGTGTTGTTTATCTCGAGTGCAGTATCACTCTAACTTTGTAATAAGTTGTCAAGTCAGGTAATTTAAGTTCTCAAATTGTTTTATTTATTTATTTATTTATTTATTTATTTATTTATTTATTTATTGAGACAGAGTCTCACACCATCATCCTGGGTAGAATTCCACTGTGGTGTCATAGCTCACATCAACCCCCAGCTCAGGCTTAAGTGATCCTCTTGTCTCAGTTTTTCTATTTTTAGTAGAGATGGGGGTTTCGCTTTTGCTCAGGCTGGTCTCGAACTTGTGAGCCCAAGCTATCAAAACTCCTTAGGCCTCCCAGAGTGCTAGGATTTACAGGTGTGAGCCACCGAGTCTGGCCTATATTATTCTTTTTCTTTCTTTTTTTTTTTTTGAGACAGAGCCTCAAGCTGTTGCCCTGAGTAGAGTGCTGTGGCATCACACTCCTGGGCTCAAGCGAGTCTCCTGCCTCCTCCTCCCAAGTAGCTGGGACTACAGGCGCCCGCCACAACGCCTGGCCATTTTTTGGTTGCAGCCATCATTGTTGTTTGGTGGGCCCAAGCTGGAGTCAAACCCGCCAGCTCAGCTGTATGTGGCTGGCACCTTAGCCGCTTGAGCCACAGGCGCTGAGCCTATATTATTATTTTTCAAAGGTGTTTTATCTATTTTAAGTTCTTTGCATTTCCAAATGAATTTTAGAATAATCTTATCCATTTTGCTAAAAACTTTGTTGGAATTTTTTTTTTTAATTGAGACAGAGTCTCATTTTCTCGCCCTTAGTAGAATGTTATGGCATTAATAGCTCACAGCATTGCAGTAGGAGCTGGGACTATAGGCACCCGCCACAATGCCCAGCTATTTTTTTGTTTTGTTTTAGCAGGCCTGGGCCAAGTTTGAACCCACCAGCCCTGGAGCATGGCCAGTGCCCTAACCACTGGGCTACAGGTGCCCACCCAACTTTGTTGGAATTTTTATTGTAATTATTTGTAATCTACGGATGAATTTGTAGGAAAATTGACACTGCAAGATAATTGCGTATTCTGATACATGCACACAGTATATCATTCTATTTATTTTTTATTTAATTGCTCTTAATGTGTAGTGTTCAGTGTACAGATCTACATGTGTATGTCTTATCATTTATACTTAAATTTTTGTGTTTTTATGATACTCAATATGCTGTTTTAATATTTCAATTACCAATTATTTGTTACTAATACATATAACACAGTTTTTGTATATTGAGCCTGTATTCTACAGCCTTACTAAACTCATTTAATTTTAATAGCTTTAAAAACATTCTTCATAGGATGGTGCTCGTAGCTCAGTGGGTAGCGTCCCAGCCATATACACCCAGGCTGGTGGGTTTGAACCCAGCCTGGGTCTGCTAAACAACAGTGACAACTGCAACAAAAAAATAGCTGGGCATTGTAGTGGGCACCTGTAGTTCCAGCTACTTGGGAGTCTGAGGCAAGGAAATTGCTTTAGCCTAAGAGTTGGAGGTTGCTGTGAACTGTGATGCACTCTACCCAGGGCCATGTATTGCAGCCCAATTCATAATTGCTAAGTCATGGAAAAAGCCCAAGTGCCCATCAACCCATGAATGGATTAATAAATTGTGGTATATGTATACCATGGAATATTATGCAGCCTTAAAGGAAGATGGGGACTTTACCTCTTTTATTTTTACATGGATGGAGCTGGAAAATATTCTACCATACCTTTTAAAGGGAAGAAAATTTGGAGAATTCCCTCCCTGTTACTCTTCTCGATTTTAAATCAATTCTTGTAGTCATTATTATGAATAG